>JAEBDU010009080.1:0-11451 GCA_016802625.1 Heliconius numata | reverse complement strand
ATATGAAGAGTTGAAATTGACATTTTTCAATATTTCATACAATCAACAATGCTCTGCTGGCAGTTCTTTCAGAGTTCTGGTTTTCTTTCAGGCTAAATATCGTAAAATAACTTATGTTCTATTGTAAAATAAAGAGTTCTCGCGTCTGAGTACCATTTTATTAATTTTAAAAATTACTTTACCTTTCGAACTATTTTCGAAACGAACGTTCTTTTTTTCTGTTTAAAAATTTTTTTCTTCTTGAAATTAACAGAACTATTGTTAAAAATTATCAGGAACTATTTTATTCATCCCTATGAGTGCAGATCTCGCCCCGATTTTTATTTGCAAAAAAATGATCTGCCAAGGAAAGTTAGCAGATCATTTTTTTACATAACTTTTTCAGGGGTAAAAACGACAGAACTATTTATAAAACCTATCAGGAACTATAGAACTCAGGTGCATGCGAAGAGAACTCCATTTTTTTTTTGATCTGCTGGACAATGCTCTGCTAAGTTCACAGACATTAAAAATGCCAGCAGAGCATAGTTGAAAATTAGATTTGTTGAAAAATATCAAATTAACTTGTTGCGAAGAAAAATATTTTTTAAAAATATTAATATCATTCTCAGAAGCGAGAACTCTTTATTTTACAATAGAATACAGGTAGTTCTACAATATTTAGTCTGAAAGAAAACCAGAACTCTGAAAAAACTGCCAGCAGAGCATACCTGAATATTCAATTTGTCGAAAAATATCTAATTTATTATTTGAGACGAAGAAATATTTTTTAAAAATATGAATATCGTGCTCAGAAGCGAGAACTCTTCATTTTTGAATAGAACATAAGTAGTTCTACGATATTAAGCCTGAAAGAAAACCAGAACTCTGAAAAAACTGCCAGCAGAGCATAGTTGAAAATTCGATTTGTTGAAAAATATCAAATTAACTTGTTGCGAAGAAAAATATTTTTTAAAAATATTGATATTTTGCTCAGAAGCGAGAACTCTTCATTTTTAAATAGATTGTAAGTAGTTCTACGATATTTAGCCTGAAAGAAAACCACAACTCTGAAAAAACTGGCAGCAGAGCAAAGTTGAACATATGAAATGTAGAAAAATGAAGAGTTCTCGCTTCTGAGCACGATATTTATATTTTTAAAAAATATTGTTTCGTCTTAACCAATTAATTTGATATTTTTCAACAAATCGAATTTTCAACTATTCTCTGCTGGCATTTTTACAGGAGTTCTGGTTTTGTAGTTAGCTTTGTCAGAAATCCAAGAGTTCCCGTGTCTGAGCACATTCATAAATAAATTATTTAGAACTTTTACATATGAAGACTTAAAATAAACATTTTTCAATATTTCATACATTAAACTATCCTCTGCTGGCAGTTTTTTCAGAGTTCTGGTTTTCTTTCAGGCTAAATATCGTAGAACTACTTATATTCTATTGTAAAATAAAGAGTTCTCGCGTCTGTGTATCATTTTATTAATTTTAAAAATTACTTTACCTTTCGAACTATTTTCGAAACGAACGTTCTTTTTTTCTGTTTAAAAATTTTTTTCTTCTTGAAATTAACAGAACTATTGTTAAAAATTATCAGGAACTATTAATAAAATAGTGCATCCCTATGAGTGCAGATCTCGCCCCGATTTTTATTTGCAAAAAAATGATCTGCCAAGGGAAGTTAGCAGATCATTTTTTTACATAACTTTTTCAGGGGTAAAAACGAAAGAACTATTTATAAAACCTATCAGGAACTATAGAACTCAGGTGTATGCGAAGAGAACTCCATTTTTTTTTTGATCTGCTGGACAATGCTCTGCTAAGTTCACAGACATCCACAATCTTACCGTGCCTCTCTATCGCTTGTTTGATCCTAGTCTTGAGTACTACACCGTTCTATTTTCCGCCTGTTCAAGACATTGTGTGTGGCGGAACGCCGAACGCCGCGCTTTATCTACTTGCAAGAGCGAGGAAATAAAAATAATTTATTCCTCTGAGTGGAAATCGATCTTACAATTATCGGATCTCACTCAGACGTTCACCATGGAAATTCTAAGCACGTTTAATCCCAAATTATTAGAAAAAACTTACCGTCTACGTAAAAGAAAACTAACAAGAAATTAGAACCTTAGGTTGTGTGAGCGGGTCTGTAGGAAACTTTTGACAGGCGCTGTCAGGTCCATGTCGCGCCACTGGGCCGCCACTTGTTACTCAGATCACGTTGACTTTAGTGACTCTAATTAAGGTGTTTTGTAAAGTGGGTTGGCTTCTCCCATTGTATTTGAGTGTTTATCTGATTATTGTAATATGGCAGTTTTAGAGGTAAATTAAACTTTGAGCAATAATAATATATTTTCAAAGGTTAAAGCCGTGGTGGCGCAGCGGCACAGCGCCGGCTTGTAAGTGCGGCAATAACATTATGCCAAGTTCCAATAAAGTAAACTTCACGACATTGTCAGCCTGTGGGACAGCAACGTCAACAATCACTGCTCGACGCACAAGGCCACATTGGCTCCTCGGGTCGATGACTTGTCTTGACTTGACTGTCTTTCATAATATGCCTATGATAGTTCCTTCTCTTGCTTACTTCTTCAATAATTGCGCAGACGAAAACTTCAATTTCCTCAAAAAGATCCCCGAATATTAACCAATTAAATTTATTATTAAGCTGCTTATCGTACACGAGCTCGTTCAAATTCAGGTTAGGTCAAAAGCTAATAACAAACGTGACTGTGAACAATTAAATAGTTAGATAAACTACAATATTTGTATTGCGCATATAAACCTGATTCCCGATAGATTAATTAACCGCAATCATTATGTTTAGAGAGCTGCGGCGGCCGGATGACTGTTTGCCACAATCAGTTAGTTGGTGTGGATATCCTCACAATACTTATTAAACTTATGATACTCCGTTCATTGCTTCTAATTACTTTATGAAGTAGCTAGTAGTTATTATTATTATAAAGCTGAGTTTGTTTGACTGACGCACTTATCTCAGAAACTACAAATTGAAAATCTTTTTGAGTTGAATAGACAATTTATCTATGATGGCTATATTTTACCAGCCTATAGACTGCTAAGGTATATTTGAAGAGGTTGATGACAGTGGACAAGGCACTCTGTTCTCCCTGACTACCCTGCTAGGGATACACCTTGAAGCTAAGTAGAATTAAGTTACTTGGCGGACTCTTTGCGTAATTTTCTTTCCATGAATTGAATTGAAAATTAATTTCCGTTTTAAAATTTCAACGTACATATTATGATTTTGTAATCTTTGATTTTTTTTTAGTAATTAGCTCTCAGTGTTCCTACACTCTTTAACAAACCTCATTTCGTCGCTGACTGGCTGCCTTTAATTGTTAGTCAGTCAGTAAATGGAAAAGTTTAAGATCCGTACTCTTCCGAACTCTTCCGTTTACTGTTTTAGATATACAAAGACTATTGTCTTTAGTTATTAAACTTAACTAACTAATCCAGCAACCAAAGACGACCTGTCAACTGCATCACAGTGACGGGTACATTTATATAGAAGAAATTAATTAAAAAAATGCAATATAACTTAAAAACGCAATTTGATCATTACAGTGTGTCCAAGATTTATAGTTGGGGCTGCTGCAACGCAAAAGTTTTATCAATTTTATAGTCCCCCGCAGCTTATTGCGGGACATCAATAACCCCAGTGACCTAGTGTTGAACCTAGTCTGGATTATTCCCGGAGACTTAATTTTTTTAAAACGCTTTTGGCACAGGATATATAATAATATGCAGTTAAATAGATACGCATGTTTTCTTAATTTCACGCTGTATCCCGCGTATACACGGCAGTCAAGGTTAACTTACTGATTAGACTTGCCATGACCCACGCACAGCCCAGTTTTCGAGACGTGTTTAGTGTCGGAGCTCAACTCCACGCTTTGTCTTGTTACCAGAGAACCCACCACTGTCACGTTTACAGTCAGACTCTGTGCCTCCAACACTATTTATTTCTATAATCTGGTCGAAGTCTAGTTAAATTATTTATCAAAATTAAATAAGTTTTAGTTTATCAAAAACAATTCAAACTGAAAATGATTGCTTATCAAGTAGTTAGTCGCCCAGATGCAATCATTTGCATTCCCATCTAAATCTGATTGAAGTCAGCTTTGCTTTACTTAACCAACTGGCCGCATAACAATTATCGCTATATAAACAGGCTTTTGAACCACTTGTAATAATTGTGTAACCTGGCAGTTAAACGTAACTTAGGTGACAATACAATTTTATGGTATCAACGTGCGGGTGTGATGATGGAGACTTGACCTGTATATTGGAATTATTCAGAGGTTACTAGTAAACCTGAGTACATAGTTGCTGGGTTAAGAACTTATTTCTTTTTAGCTTTACCCTGTTTTCCGCACATACAGATAGATAGAGGGAACTTGGAAGCCTACCATTAACATATTTCGTTCAGATTAAGGCACTATAAGGGCTTCGTTTTTTTCCTTTTGAGGTTCAGAACTCTAAAAAGAACTCATTTTTTCCTTTGTGTGGGTACCATTTAAAAAATTTTTAAAAGCCAAAGTTTTTACCACAATCCTGAGGAATTCGTCGACATCTCAATATGTCAAGAGCCATCTAGTCGTTTGGGCTGTGGAGAGTCCCAAAGCAATGGACATATATTATATATATAAGCTCTCCTCCCTCCTTTAGAAGTAGTATAGTAAGATGACAAAATATTTTTACTCCAAAAAGACTTTTACAATAAATTTTAAAATGTAATAAGTGTATCTAGATTTCAGACTTCAATTTTACAATAGTTTTATATAACTTGGCACTTATTTGCTATTTCACTTACTCCATGGGCGCATTGGGCAAAATGAATTAAGAGAAAACCGCAAATAATGTGATATACACAGTTTTTGGACTCGAGCCAAGTCTACCTGTAGTCATGCGGAAAGATATCGCGCTGGAAAACAAAAGGTACAGAGGTAACTCGGTTCAGGTGGCCTTGTATACATTTTAGAGGTAGTTTGTGATTTTGTTGATAGTTTTTGTAGGTATTTCTAAAAATAATTGACAGATCTAAAAGCTTTATTATATTAATCTACTACTCTTCCGTTACTCAGAGACTGACAGCAATCGTAGAGAATTTCCTAAAGTTGCAAAAGAAAAAATTAGGATTTTACGTTGTATAGTCCAACAAAGTTACAGGCTACGACTTGTTCACTGTAATAAAAAATACGTAAGTACGAAATATAAAATTTTACATTTGTTGATTATTGAAACAGAATCTTTTACATCAAATTTCTACTCATTATTTATAAAAACATTCCTCTATTCCACCCAAAATAAATATCTCTTTGTATGATTTGAACCCATTATCATGTAACGACTTCCGCCACTCAACACGCAATGCCTCAATTCGGCGGAAAGTTCTCCACTTTTTAGAGTGTCTTAATACTAGGTTCACAGTTTCCTTCTGCCTACCCTATTATGTGGAGGAGACAGCGTGAAAATAAAAAAGGTAGACAGAGGGAACCCAATACTGATAACACACAGTTTCTTACTTTCCACCAAAATTTTTGAAATATTGTGTTAAATAGCTTAAGTCCTAACTAGATTTAAATTATTTTGATTTCCCCACCCTGGTAAACGTTGAGTTATGCCAAAGGCGTGAAACTGAAAAAATATATAATGCACATTCATTTTCTTTAAAAAATAAAGACCCAAATTGTCAATAGTCCACGTATTGGCTTCATTTCCTAAAATGTATGTGTGTGTGTGTGTGTGTGTGTGTGTGTGTGTGTGTGTATGTACGTATGTGTTCGTCCAGAGATCCATCAAACAATGATTAATAATGACCTACTTGTTTTCTATTTCGCGGAGCAATTTGTTCCCGTTCAGAGCTCTGTACTTGTTTCTAATGGCTGTTCAAATAAACATCCTGTAACATACGAGTTCATTTTAGGGGTGACTAATTTAATATTTTTATGTTTATCCCGCACTGAATTAGTGCGGGGTAAACATAAAAACTGCTAGTGTAACTTATACTTTGTTCCCCTTCTTTCGCTCTTGCTCTTACATGTTTAATGGCAGAATTCAATTCTACGCTTTTGTCCACCAAGTTTACCTGTGCTATGGTTTAATATTTTTTCCTAAATAGGCGAGTTACAGCTTAAGTATAGCGGCGCCACAATGGCACAACATAAAAAATCATGTCACTGTGCTCTTTTTACAATTCAGATGTAGAAATAAATCATTCACCGAATTTGAACCCAAAACCATTACGCTTAGAAATGCCCTGGATACAGGTGGTGGTCCCTTTACCATTTAATATATGTCATAAAACCGTTTCTTTGTTCCAATAGATTTATGTTGCAGCAAAATGTTAGCCGCCATGACTTATGGAAAATATGCACCATAAAAGTATGTTAGTTATGTCGGAAAACAGTGAGAAGAGTCATAGTGGACTCTGCCTCACTACACGAAAAGGTTTTGGATTCAATCAACGCTCGGAGCAATTTTTTATATTTTTAGCGTTATTACACACTAAGGAAAGAAACACATTTTTGGAAAACATATAAAAGAACCCGCGACTTTTTGAAATCGTCCAAGCTTTTTTCACTAAGTCACACGTTCTTATCAAGCTACGTCGTTTTACTGTGACGCATCAACCGGAATCCATCTCGGGATAAGCACAGGTAATTGCCCAGAGATGGTCGCCGATTAATGCGTAGGAACTATGGAAAATGTGGATATCTAAACTAGGACTATGGAATGGAATTTGGATGGACTGGTACTGGGCTATCGAATGAGACTAATTGACATCCGCCTTAACAATAGTCTCAAATTGAAAGGTTGGCGGTCGGTGACTCGCCTCCCACTGGATAGGCCCCCACAAAGCGGCGTAGTGCCTCGGGCGTAACATCGGCGTGGTCAGCTAAGGGTGTAGAGAGGTGTGCACCGGTTTCACCATCACGAGGAGCTCGTGAGCGGGTTTCACCCTTTCGAGCATACAGCTCTTGCGCTCCACTCTGCCGGCCAATAAAGGCAAGCCAGAGGCGGGGGATAGATTACAATTCCCCTCCGGATGACTCAGGTCCGTGGGGCGCCACTCCCCAACAGCTCGCCACAAGTTGCCCTGCGGGTTTATTATTATTATTATTAATCTTCGTAGTATTTACACAAATTTATTAATTACCACAAACTTTTTATAATTGAAGTCAAAATATATTTTATTTTGTTAAATACAAAATTAAAGCTTTAAGTGTGAGGAAACTTTTGTAAGTAATTTCTATAAAAGGAGGAAGGCAAACAAAACGATATTTTCCTTAGCTTGTGAAATAAAACAATTTTGAAGGCCACCCGCCAACAAAGGTAGGCGGTGTGCTTGACAGTTTCTATATGTACTCTTACATATTGTTATATTACGTAACTTGAGATCTTTTTAACTGACTTCAAAAAACTTAGAAAATATCAAAATAGCTTTATATGACTTTCTTATAATGTATATAACAAAAATAATTAAAATATCATCGTATATGAGAGAGCCTAGTATTAAAATAAAGACTCCCCATTTCCCACCCCCGGCCGTATTCGAGACCTTGCGTGTCGAGTGGCGGAACTTAACACTGAGTGAATCAGAGCGGGGAAATGGAGTCAATTCCAGAAGGATTCACGCAGGAGCGTGACGATCGATTCCACTCTCATCGCGTTCAAAATGAAACACTGATCCACTGCTCCACGACGGCCTCATTTCTCAAAGTTATTTTCTTTAAAAATCCAGCTCAAGTATAAAAAACTAAGCCAAAATAAAATAAAAAAGCGAAGACAACCAAGTTTCTAAAGTTAGAAAGAAGGCGACTGCTAAGTAAATTAATTTCCATTCTTTAATTAATCTATTCGTTGCACTAACCCCCCCCCACCTCGCCCCCCTCGCCCCGCCTCGCCGTTATATTATAATGAATGGTTTAATGAATTTGAAACTATTAAAATCTATCAAACTTTGCTGGCCTTTGCCTTTCATTACATTGCTTTAGATTTTTATAAAATCTTATAAGATTATTTTAAAATAACTAAGTTTGGGACTTTAAGTGCAAGTACAAGGCACCAAGGCGTGTACAAGACTTCAAGCAAACATTTTCGCTAATTAATGCCACTGCCATTGCCAACACTCTTTCTTTCTGTATGTGTTCGTAACCATCCAAAACTGGAAAAAAAAAACACTGGCACACTTAACCGTTTAATTTATTCTGCAGCAGAGAGAACCATCAAGGGACTCCGTTCTCCCAAATACTATCCTATTCTTGCCGCCGCGTTTTGTTCTATTATTGAGGAGAAATAAAAATAATATATCTCACGTAATAGCCATTGATCCCGCACTTACAATTCTTACAAGCAACACTGTGCCACGGTGGTCTATAATTACATTTTACGTGTCACGAACAAAGGCGGAAACAACGAACACTAATGAATTAAAGAAAATGAAGTTTGTTTGAAGAAGGAATACTGGTTATTGGGTAAAAGAAAAGCTCTATTTAGATTAAAGTGCGGCTTTGGATTTTATTAGTTCAGAAATATATATATATATTAAGAAATGTATTTAAAATTGCACGTCGAGACCCACTAGGAGTCGCACTCGTGCCTCTTGTAAAACCGTTCAAATTATTATTTTCAAGTATAATATAATCATAGAATAGTAGAAATATCTCTGTACAGGGATGCTAACAACGTAATATACATTAATAATTGTAACAAACGTAGGTATAGAACATCCCTACCTAGCTGTAGCCCGATAAGAACCTATGGCGTCAATGGTGACGAGCTCGGTGAAAGAGACACCAATTCGAATTTTGCTACGTTAAAATTTTTTTAGCTTCACGCAATATCCCATACATAGCAGGATATGTATGAGATGGCTGCTATGGCTGAGGGAATCTGGGAACCTAATATCACTAGAACTCAACGTCGCATTTTGTCTCGTAACCAGAGCTAGGACATGAAAATATTAAATATCCTCCTACGAGGGAGTCAAACCTACAACCGTCATGTTTATTCAGTAGCTGTTCCGTTGCGCCACGACGGCCTCAAGCTACAGGGTAGGTAGTTATTTATGTACATGTAAAGTACATTTTAATATTGACAATCCTTTTATCTTCCATTAAGGGGTAATTGCGAGACGATTTTGTTTATATTGTTATTTATCCAAAGTACTGACATTTAACTTATAGCTTTTTTGTTTATTATTTTAGAATCATGTCTATATGAGCCCTTTTGTCTTAAGATTGTGTATTTTAAGATATGAGACTTCCTTATTTACTCTAATTAAGTAATTACTGAAGCCCGCCGTGGTGCAGCGACACAGCGTCTAGCTGGTAAGCGCACCAGTTGTCGGTTTGATTACGACTCGGTAATAAGATAAAGTTACTTATCACGCAATATCTCGAGACTTAGGCGGAAATTGGGAAATGGCGAGTCTTAACAGTAGTCATGCGAGATATATTTAAAAGAAATAACATACCAGGATTTAAACCAGTGAGTCTTGGCAGCTGTCCAGCTGAACAAAGCTGGTTTAAATATTAATACGATACTATTTTTTTTAAATATATTCAATTTATTACAATATAACAAAAAATGGCTACATTAATTACGGTAATCGCCTTTTGAAAATCATTTTAACATTTCACTGTTCACGAAATTTGATAAAGCAATGTTTAACTTAGAAAGTAGTATAGTTGTATTTGAATACGTTGAAGATTTAGTTATTAAATGATTTGCCAGTTTACAATTCGACAATAAATACAAGTTAAACAAAAGTGTTTGTGAACAACAGAACGATGGAAACTATTAGGCCGTTTGTTTGTATAAGCTTTCTAAGCTTCGATTGGGTACGGCTTGATGTTCAACAATTATTATATCTCTTTCCCTAGCGGGTTACATTTCCACGCTGAGAAGATAAAAATGCAACACACAATGCCTCGAGAATTCTATCTTAATGAGAACGGAGTGTCTTAACACTAGGTTTCCTCTACCCAATCTGCTACTTGCAGCATGTAGCAAAAAATATATAATCTTATAGCGTTATAAATATCATTAACATATTTAATTTGAAAATAAACTAAATGCTGATCAAATTTCTAGATGTAATTTCTTTATGAGACGACGCTGAGTACCGCCTTTCAACCAATTCATATGTTGACTTCGCACCTTAACACTATTTTTTCTTCGTCTATCAGGATACGAAAACCCAAAAAAAAACTAAAAACCCGCAAAAATAAACAAAAAAAAGGTTTTTTTAACTTTACGCTGTATACCTGCAAATAGCACGGTAGTCAGAGGAAACCAGGGTTTCCCACTTTCCGCCGAATTCTGGAGTTATTGCGTATTGAGTGGCGGAACTCAACGCCGTCACAAGTCGCGCTGTGCACGCTCGTACCGCTGCGCTAAATAGAAAATAACAATTACAAAGTAGCGTGAGTAATGTACAAACGTACACGTCGAGGCATTACGGCGCTAAGCACTCGCGATACCGATGAAAGGCAAATTGCAGTTATAAATCGTGCCAATACAACACGCCGAAGCCCGGCGGTACGCAAACACGAACACGACTCCATTTCATTTTGTTTTTAACTGATTTAAGTGGAAGTAAGCTTCAAGAATTTCACCCAAAAATTGGATAAATAGATTTCTAATTAACGCAAGATTAAAGCATGTATTCGATATAATTTTGTATGCGAATATTTTGTTCATTTAAAGATATGAATCGATTATCTCAACTACGACGAAAACTTTAAACTGTAATGACAATCTACTTATTCCATTTTATTAATAAATCAAATATCAACTTGTAGTTAAAGAAGTTTTATACATTTCTATTTGAAAATAATTGCGATATCTTCTTTTAGTTTTCAGTAATGTTACGGTTAATTGCTTCTTAACTCCGGACATATTGCTAGTAAGCTCTTTAAAATTGGTGTTAGACGATGGCCGTCTACCAGCTTGTCCAGCTTAGCCTTATCGATTGCTGGTAACATTTATACAGTGGGTTTCATCGAAACATTCTTTTCAGCTTCAAACTGTATCCTGCATACAGAAGGGCATAACCAAAGCAATTCACGAAATCTGATACAGCCGTAACCTTCCTCGATAAATGGGCAATGCTTTACGAAATGAAAAGTTTCAATACGAATCCTAGTTCCTAAGCTTAGTGCGGTCAACCAAATAAATTATTCAGCCTTACAATAAAAGTATAGATTAGTATAGGTAAATTGAATACATTTACTATAGAACTCATCTAACTTAAATCCTCAACGCTAAGACAGACAGTCTATTTAACCCAAACAACGATATTTGGTGCACTTAAGTGCATCCCTGCGGTGCAGTTAGCAGACGTACGAGTGTATGCGATTACCGTCTCCATCTCTCTTAATGAAGTCAGAGTCTTAGTCAAATAGCCGACTTCCCGGTTTTATGTAAGCGG
>JAEBDU010009078.1:27571-47138 GCA_016802625.1 Heliconius numata | reverse complement strand
CGAAAAAGCTTATCGTTAAGAAAGGATATAACATGTGTATAAAATTAGTTCGGAAGCTGATTATTTTGGCTTCTTTTTTGTTTGTTTTAGGCTTTGCACAAACGCAAGTGTCCGCAGATGATAGTAGCAGTTCAAGTAGTACATTAGTTAATCAAGATACGCTTAATGCGATTGATGACGCTTCAAAACAAGCTGATAAAGCCGTAGATGAGGTCACAAGTGACGCAGAAAAGAAGTCAGGCGATACGAATACCACTGATACCTCTTTTAAAGCCAGTGACGCACAAAACATCAATAAGCTCAATGACTCATTATTTTCATGGCAACCCTATTCAGAAAAGATTGGTGTGACTGATTTAGCCAACAATACGGGTATGGGCTTAGCTAAGTTCTTTTGGTATTTGAATACCTTGATTTATCAAATTAATGATGAGCTATTGAGCGCCTTATCAAATGACGGTAATTTATCAAAAGCCTTTACACAAGCACAAAACTCTGTTTCTAGTAAGGTTAAAGGTATTTTTGATGAGGGTAAAGTCTTATTTGGTGGGTTAGCTTTGATTGTCTTGGCTATTACTGGATTTATGCATTTTGCTAGTGGTCGTACGTCATCAGCGGTTAGAATGGTCGTCAACTTCGTTGGGATCTTGTTAGTGGCGACACTTTGGTATGGTAATGGCAATGAGTTATTTAACCAAATCAATCAAGCTAGTGACGCAGGACAAGCACAGGTTTTAAAAGTCATTGGCAATAGCAACGATAATGTTAAGCCAGGTGACACGTTAAGAGTAGGGTATTTTGAGCGATCTATTGAGCGACCTTATTTTTTGATGAATTATGGTCAGGCAACGGCAGACGCAGTAACTAAAAAAGGATATTCTCCATATCAGCTCATATCTACCAATGAAAATCGTGATGATGAAAAAATTCAATCACAAGTAAGTAAGTTAAAAAAGCCCTTTCCAGCTTTTGGTAAAAATAACTCATTTAACAAGGCAGGTATGAGTCTAGTTGCAATCGTGGTATCAATCGTGAACGCTATTCCTTATGACGCAGTAGCTTTGTTTAATATCTTTGTTATGGTCATTGAATTGGCTTTGTATCTCCTGTCTCCATTTGTGTTGGTCATGGCGCTATTCCCACAATTCGCCCGTAACGGTTATAAAATTGTTGGCGCAACGATTATGTGGGGTATTGCTAAAATTGGGGCTGGTTTCTTAATTGTTTTGGTCGGGGCTTTACAGACGTTCACTGATAGTTTTATCACAGTAAACAACTTTGGCTCTTATGCCGTTAATGCCTTTTTGTTTTTCTTCTTAGTCTATATTGTCTATAAATTCCGTGGTAAATTATTTGAATTTGTTGGGGTCAGTTACTCAAGAATTGAGGGACAAATGCCACAAGCCATGCGCTTATCTAATTTACGTGAAAAGGGACAAAGTATTAAGCAGTCTAGCGTTGGTCAAAAAATTAGTCAAATGGGACCAATGCAACGTATGTCACAGCGACGTGATGTACGTGATGAGATGAAAACCAAACAGGCAGAGGAAAAACGACAACAAAATCTTTCTCGTGTTCGTGATCAATTGTTAGGCAAAGAGCAGGCAAAAACACAAAAATTGTCAGATAAAAATAAGAAACCATTGACGGTTGATGAATTTAAAAAGCCAATGGATTCTAAAAAGTCTGATGATCAAAAACATTCAAAGTTTGAAAAAGACGGGGTACATCTACCTAAATCAAACTTTGAAGCCAAACAACCTAATAATCGGGTCAATACTGCAAAAAATAAGGACAAGGGTTCAGATAGTCAAGATGAAGTGGCTAAAAAGCGTGAAGCAATTAAACGCCAATTATATGGTAATCAAGAAACACAACCACAACCTAAGACACTTGATAAAGTACCTGATAAACCTACCTTTGAGCAATCAAAGACACCAAAACGTCAAGAAATCGCTAATAATCAGAAAAAAACAGTTAATCGTGACAAGATAGCTCGTGAATTGTTAGCTGAACGAGATAAGCAAAAGGTACAAAAGCAACAGTTACGTGATGATAAAGTCAGTCAGTTAAAGAATAAATTTGGAAAGGATAACTCGTGAAAAAAATGTTTATAATAATCGCTACAATCGTTGTGGCAGTAGTAACTACGGCGTTTTTATGGTATAATAATAAGTATCATGATACACCAAATGATCAATTAAAAACGGCGTTTCATCAAACACTTGGGAAACATAAAACCGTGATCGTTTTTCATAAAAAGGGGTGTTCAACCTGTGAGAAGTTGACGGGTGATGTCAATAAATTACAAAAAATGCGTGATCAAAATAATCAGGCAACTATTGTCGTTGATTACATGAATTTAGCGACACGACAATATTTTGAACAGTATCATGTTCAAGTGGCACCAACTGTCTTAGTAGTACAAAAAGGGGCAGTCATCAAACGGATTGTGAAGCCAACACATGAACAAATGGCACAAATTGTGAGAGAATAAATCAATTGATTGGAGAGCTATGAATAAAAAATCAGCGTTGACATTAGGATCTATTGGGGGCGTGTTAGTCATTTTGATTATTATCATTGCCTTTGTAATGACAGGACAACATAAAACTAGCTCACAGTCTAGTAGTTCAAAATTGCCAAAAATCAATCAAGCTAAAGTGATGAAGCGTATTGATTATGAAATATTTTCAATGAATAATGACGGTCGTTATACAGAAAATGTTGACAATGAGGATAATACTACATTTATAGATGGTGAAAAATTTGGTAATAGGCAAGGGTCTGTTACTGACATGATTTATTCAAGTGCATTGGATAAAGACGCTCCTAGTGACGGTGCGGGTAGTTATAGTATGTTTTTTAAAAATCACGAAATAGAAAACTTGACCACAAAGTGGGAAAAAGATGGCAATTCATTTGTTGCTAAAGGCTACTTTGTTGTAAAAGACACGGGTAAAAAATATCCATTTGCCTTTGAATTCAACGCTGATTATATGATCCTACAAGAGTGGTATGGAAAGGATATTAAAATTTAAAAATGACAAACACTAGAATTAAAGTGTTAAGTGCTATTGGGTTCTTCCTGATTGGCGCTTTTTTTTATACACAATTTCAAAAGTCACAAATCAAACAAGCGACTGCCACCGTTGCTAAATTATCAGCGACATAATCGTTGATTAACAATAGTGGCACAATCACAAAAGTGGTTGCTAATGATAATCAATTGCCAGATAATAGCCAATCAAAAGCCACTGTTAATGCGTTGTTTAATGCAGGCTATGTGTCAGATAAACAAGTGTTATCAAGGGTGGCAAATGATAAGGTCAGAAAGTTTGTTAAACAATTTCTAGGGCAATTAGAGAGTGATCCAGTACAAGCAAAAAAATGGCATGTGTCGGATAATCAATTGCAATTTAGCCAACAAAAAGACGACATATTATTTTTTGGTGCCTTAACGGCTACTAATGGTAGTCGGACAATAAATTATCAGTTACTAGGACAATTAAATGAAAAAGGTAATGAAGTCATCTCATTGACTTTAGGTAATCTTACAAAGGGGGATCAATAATGACACGTAAAACAGAAATTGGTTATTATGCCCTATTAGTTGTGTTGGTGCTTGGTAGTTTACGATTTGGTCAACTGATGTGGCAACAGCAACAAACTTTATCACATTTGCAAAAACAAACTAAGCAATTAAAGCAAAAACAAAGCAGTGTCAAAACTAGTCATCAAAAAGTGAAGCAGGTAGTTGCCAAAAGTACCATTACAAAAGCTAGTGAGACCAATCAGCAGTTTTTCAATCTTGCGTATAATTGGTCATCTGGATCCGATTATAAAAAACGAACAAAGAAAATTCAGCACGCACAATTAGCAACCAGTCAAGTTTTAGCCAATGATTATTTATTCCCACAAGTTGGTGGCACGGCTGATTATATTGATAATAATGGTTTGAAGTCTAGTGTAGTTCAGGTTTCTTATTATCCAAAAGCCACTAATGATGATGAAACTAGTGGCGTGGTTGGTGTTGCAGTGAATGCCAAACATGATAGTGATGTTGGTAATGGTGAAACACGCTATTATTACTTTAATATCACTTATTTAGCCAGTGACAATCAAATTAGTAGTCTTGATTATATTGGTCGATTAGCCGTTAATCAAAGCACAGACTTTAATACCTTTAATCCTTATGAGTAATCATTAAGGATTTTTTATTGGTCAAAATATCGAAAGGAGATCATGTGAAAAATAAAGTTAAACAAGCAGTTGTGATGAAAATTGCTTTATTTTGTGCGCCCTTGCTTGTCATCTTAATACCAGTCTTACTAATCATTGCCTTGACTATGAATAATCCTAGTGTGACTTGTCAAACTGATACCACAACGACAACAACTAGTTCAGATAGTGGTTCAAGCAATGGCTCCCTAACGGATAAAAATTCAGATGTTGGTAAGCGGATTAGTTACATTGCTGATCGTTTTAAAAAAGCTGGTTATTCAGGGAACAACATTTCAGCCATTATTGCGATTGGTTGGCGTGAGAGTAATTTAAACCCTAAAGCAGTCAATCCTGCTGGTTCTGTTAAAGGGATTTGGCAATGGGGTGCTGGAGGTATCAATGGTAATCGTTATCAAAATACCGCAGATACCGTTGAAGCTCAGGTCGATTTAGCTTTTAAAGAATTGGCTAGTAGCCATACGGTCGCTCGATTAGGATTAGCTAATGCCAAAGATATTGATAGTTCAGCTTTAGCTTGGGACACAGGCTTTGAGGGTGTTGGGGCAAGTGATCCACAACGTAAAGTGTCAGAAGTTAAAGCATGGGCGCAAACCATTCAAAAAACTTATGATCTAAACTTTGAGGGATCATTAAGCAGTGGTGATAATGCTGTTAGTGATAGTGGAAAATCAGCTAACAATAGTTCTGATAGTGATAGCAATAATCAGAGTGCTTACTGTAATACTGATGATAGTGGTTCGGCAGACGGCACAGGGAAAATTAAAGAAAGTGGGCTATCATTTTGGGATAAAAACAGCATTCCAGATGATATTAAGCCTTATGTACACAATATTACAGCTAAAAAGTTAGATTGGAGCTTAACCACACCAGACGCTTATAATCAGTGTGCTGGTTTCTCACAGGTCTATATGAATGCGATTTGGTCACCTAATTTTACCTTTAGAGGCAATGGTAATGTCACAGCACAAGCCGTGGCACAGGTCACAGGGGTAAAAGTCACCACAACCCCAAAGGCTGGGGCAGTCTTTTCTTCTGATCGTCCTAATCATACAGGCGTTGTGTTGCATGTGTTAGCAAATGGGGACTTAATTATCGCTAATCAAAATGCGGTAAAGTCAGGACAAAATGCAGGGACTACTAAGGATTATGAAATTACTTTAGTTCCTAAAAAGTCTTATGCAAAAGACAGTCAAGCCGTTGGTTATGGGGATATGACATTTGCTTATCCTGGTGACAATTCAAAGTATAAATTACATTGGTAAAGAGAGGAAAATAAACTATGACAACAGTACAAGTTGGTTCAGATATTAGTATTTTGCCAGATAGTGCCTATCAATTGGTGAAAGAAATATTTATAACCGTAAAAAATGATTATTTGCACTTATATACGGCTTATCAAAGCTCAAACAAGTTAAGTAGCAAGGCTATGCAGGCGATTTATATTGAATTAGCACATTTCTATCAACGTTATGATGATAGAATGACACCTTATTTGGCACAAGATTTATATGAGCAAATTAAGCAAGTAGAACGCTTAGTAGAATTATTGACAACGTGTGACCAGGCATTAGAAAATTTAGATCAAACCATTAGTTTAATTGAACATCAATATGAAGATGAAGCTGTGATCAATGACGCTATGAAAACGATACGTAAACAGTATCAGGCATTGTTAGAAAAAGTAGGCTTAGACGGTAGTGTTATTGATCAGATTAATCAATCAATAGATGACATTCATAGTCAGTATCGTAGACTACGTGTTCAAAATAAAGCGCTATTCTTTGCACAACTGGAAAATATTCATGATCAGACAATCAAATATATTAGACATTATATTGAGATTGAATTTATTCAGAAGCGGATTGATTATGGTTTTGATCAGTTTAATACATTTTTGCGATTAGTCGTTGATAATGCCGTTTATAGGAAACAAGCGACGCATTAAAGTTGAATATTTTAGATTACTGTAGGTATACTGGATTTAATCATGAGAGAGAATAGGAGTAGATATGAACAACATGGAAGCTAAGAAAAAATCGGTTATATTGGTGGCAACGGCTGGTACGTTTGCAATAGCAATGTTAAGTTTGCCTACGTGTCGAGTGTTTGCTGATACATCTGGAGCAAAATACCAGGTCGGCAGTACAATTAGAATTGCGGGTAATGCTTGGTCAGAAACGAATGGCTATTCATTGGTCAGTCACCAAAATTGGTATGGTACAGTTGTATCGGTGAAGCCAAAGCAATACAGTAACTCTTCCTGGGAATACTACATTAGATATCCAAATGGCTATCATAATGATCATGTGGCAGAGCAAGATGTGACAAATATACCAGCACCAAGATATTCGGTTGGTAGTGTCGCTAGAATAACTAATAATGCATGGTCGGAAACGAACGGTTATTCATTAAGAGACAAACATAATTGGGTTGGTACAATCGTATCTGTTACGCCAAAAGCATATAGTATGTCAGCATGGCAGTATAAAATTGTATATCCGAATGGGTGGCATAATGATTATGTTGCCGATCAGGATTTAACCAATATTCCAGCTTCACGTTATCAGGTTGGCAGTGTTGTTAAGATAGCTGGTAATGCCTGGTCAGAAACAAATGGATATACTTTAACTAATCGTCGCAATTGGGTAGGTACTGTGGTATCTGTTACCCCTAAGCCATATAGTAATTCCGCCTGGGTGTATAAAGTACAATATCCAAATGGCTGGTATAGTGATTATGTTGCAGAGCAAGATGTTAATAATATTGCTAACTCTCGCTACAACGTTGGGGACACAGTTAAAATTACTGGAAATGCCTGGTCAGAGACAAATGGTTACTCATTGGTTAATCACCGTAATTGGGTAGGTAAGGTTATATCAAAACAACCAAAGCCTTACAGTAATTCAGCCTGGGAATATTATATTAGATACACTAATGGTGAACACAATGATCATGTTGCAGAGCAAGATCTAACAATTAGTAGCGGTGATAGTAGTAATACCGTTGTTGCTAAAAAGCCTACTTATTTTTCTCAACTAGATAGTCGGTGGTCTTGGGTTGGGTTTAGACATACTACGATTGGATCAGACGGTTGTGTCCCTACAAGTTTAGCTATGGTACTTAATGGATCCTATGGTTTGAATGTTAATCCTGTGAGTGTTGCTCAAAAAATGGCACCTATGAACTCATGGTATGCTGGGGCTTCTGGAACTGATTTAGTGAAGACTGCAAAGGCTTATGGACGTTCCGTGGAAGAAATCAGTGATAAAAATAGAGCGATTGCTGTTTTAAAGTCTGGTGTACCAATAATTATGTATGTGAACGTTGGTATCGGACATGCAATAGTTGTGACTGGTTATAATAATGGTCAGGTCAATACGTATGATCCCTATAATTGGAAATTCTATGGTTCGGTAAGTTCATTTGACGCTATCTGGAATAATCCTAGTGTGGATTACAACATGGATTGGGACGCAGGCAGACCAGTGTTTGCAATTAGATAACAAATAGTAACAATATATAACAAACACTACCTAAATGTGATATAATTAAGTTAAATAAAGTAGGAGAGGTGCTATTTATGAAAGCTATTCAAGTATCTGCGCGAGTTGATCCAAGTATCAAAGAGTCTGCTCAGAAAGTATTCGAACGTCAAGGATTAGACATGGCTACGGCTATCAAAATGTTTATTACAAAGACAGCCTATGAACAGCAAATACCTTTGTCAGTTCAAGAGAAAAATAAACAAGCCTATCCTGATGACTGGTTTAGTGAGCAACGTATCGCTAATCGTGATGCAATCACACGTTTAGCATTCGAAAAGTCACCAGTTCAAGATTTAGATTTATCTAAGAAAGAAGACCGTGAGGAATTTATGCAATGAGTAGTGATATTCGTGAGCATAGTATCATGATCGCTGATTTAGCCTATGATGAGGGACGTGAAGCAGGTTCTAAAGTACGCCCAGCGTTCGTTGTGAAATATGATAATCAAAAAATTGCTTATTATAAAATCACTAGTCAATTTAATAACAAGTCGGATTATTTTCAAAGTAAGTATTTTGAAATTAAGGATTGGGTATATGCTGGCTTAAAAAAGCCGTCATGGATTGATACATTTAAAATCCGTAGAGTAGATGAACAGTACGTAGTGATAAAATTTGTTGGGTATCTTTCAGCAAATGATGAAGCTAGATTTGTAGAATTTTTATCAAATTTAGAATAATAAAAAAGGTTAGTAATTGCAGTTTTGTAGTTGCTAACCTTTTTTTATTTGCATTAGGGAACAAGTGTTCGTATAATATAATTACTAATACTAATTACTTAGGAGAATTTGACTATGACAAAAGAAATAGATCCAGAGTTTAGCGCCCTGGTCACTAATTATTTTCAGCATGATTATAGGGAACGTGGTATAAAAAAATGGCGTGGTTTTTTTCTAAGTGATCACACTTCTGCACTTAATCGTGAAGCAATGAAACACCAGGAAAATGAAAAGCAATTGCCACAAATGAGTTTAGATGAAATTAAACGTGTTGCCTTACATGCTGGTGCCAATTATCATTTTGTATCTGTACAGCTTAATGAAATGAACTATAATCATGAGATCAAAAAAAGCATATTCGGTATGGTTGATAGTGTCAACGACCGGTTTATGCTTGTTGATGAAAAAAAAATTATGTTTGATAATATACGTTCAATCATCATTGAAAGTTAATTATTTATTTCTAATGGTGTTAATTTTTTGTATAATTCGCGTGTGACTAGCACCTGATACATCATTGAGAAACTTAATAAGATTAAGGCAAATACAATTACAGCTACCATACTAGCAAAAATATCCGAAAGTTTTTTTACATTCTTATTGTAATCCGTAGTCATTTTTTCTTGAATTGATGAAATTTGGTTTGTGATCTTAGTAAGTTCTTTTTTCCTTTTGGCTTGTGGTTCATAATCCACACCTTTAATACCTATGTTTTCAAGTTGGTTTATTCTAGTTGTGGTGGTATTGTATCTTATGTTGAGTGCGTTATTACTTTGAGAACTAATATAGATTATTATTGTCATAACTATTGTTAGTAATGTTAATACAGTAGGCAGAATAGTGTTGCGATTTTTTAATCGAATTTCTATTTCTGTTTGACTCATTCTTTTATTTCTTAAAGTTGTGTATACTATGAATTTAGCTATACCAAATTCAGTTAACATAACAGCGATTATGGCAAGTAGTATGTATTGCAATGTTTCAGTCATTTTGTGAATTTCCCCTTGTGAAATTTTGTTTTTTTTGTTTTATTGTCGGTTCACAAGCGAATAAAATTGATTTTTTCACAATCTATACCAATTATTTGTTTTTGCCAAGTATTTTTTTGATCTGTTTAAATTCAGCAATTTCTTCAACGCTTAAATCTGTTTGATAATGATCTAATAAAATTGTTAGCATTTCGTTTGCGTTACTTGTGTCTGTAAGTAACATAAGACTTTTGATGTCTAGCGACACGGTTTCTGAAACTCTTAACGTTGTTTGTTTTTCTTTCGATATTGATTTTTTCTTAGTTGTGGGCTCATCTGTTGAAAATAGAGAGTTACGAGAAAATGTATTTTTCGGTTTAATGTCGCCTTTTCTCTCTATCAATTTTGATGTATCATCTTGCTTTTGTAGTAATCCGCTCATTTATTTAACCTTTCTAATAGTTCATTTGTAATTTGTGAATATAGTGCATGGACTTTTTTATCGTGCATATCATGTCGTGCATCACTATCAGGATTAGTAATACCGATCATATCGTATCTTTTAACTCTTTCCATATTTTTCACGACATTGTTAAATATGTTTTCTTCACCAAATTCTTTTTTGGCTTGTTCTAAAATTGTTTGATCAACTTTTGAGGTGTTTTTCAACAAAACAGGTAAAATACCAAGAATGTCAAAATCTACTTCATCTTTATAAGTATTATACATTTCTTGTGTGTATTGAATAAATGCTTCAGCACCTACAAATGATCGTTCTTGTGTTTGTAAGACAATAACTATGTAATCCGAAGATACCATTGCAGTATCAGTATAACTACTCAATGTTGGTGGAACATCAAATATTATATATTCATATTGATTTTCAATTTTTGATAGTAAATTTTTGAAATAGAATACCCTATCTTTTTGACTATTAGGGAATTTTTTTTCGAGGTATAGTGGATAAGATGTGAAATCAGCAAAACTTGGTAGTAAATATAAATTATCAAGTATTGGAGTTACTATTGACGATAAATCTTCCTCTGATATTGCTGTCATTAGAGTTTTTGAAAACGTTATTACTTCGTTTGTTTCATTTTGTGCAGTTTTTAAAAGTAAAGATGTTGCGTTTGCTTGTGGGTCTAAATCAACCAATAATGTTTTAAAACCTTGTTTTGCTAAATGGTAGGAAATTAAAGTACTGTTTGTTGTTTTTCCTGTTCCACCTTTAAAATTACCGAATGTTATTTTTTTTGTCATACGCGCCTCTTTTTTCTATTGTATACAAGTATATTTGTTTCAATTTAAAATGTCAACAAAATGTATACACATGTACAAGAATATTAGTATATGTGTATATTGATATATTAGAATACACGCATATTTGTACTTATGTATGCGAAATTGAGAAAGCCTAGTGTGATAGTCTTTAAGTTGGTTTCAATATATACCCTTATACGTGTATATAAGTATAAGGGTATATAAATAATAAAGTATATCTGTATACTGGTATTCGTGTATACATAAGAAAATAAAATTTGACAAGTGATTATATTTAAGTTATATTTATGCCAGTGATAAAATAATTTTATAAAAAGAAAAGCCACCAAGAACGGGAATTCTTGATAGCTACGTAAATCTTATTTGTATTGGTTAACGTAACTATATTATACAACATAACCTTTGTGTTGTAAATGTAGGTGATTTCAAAAAGAGTGAAGCCAAACACTTTAAGGGGTATGGTTGATATGACAGGTAGGGGGTAGTTGTGTTTTTTGCAACTCGGTAGATCCAAATTGCTGTATCAGGTATACGAAAAAATAGACAAGTGCCATTTTCCCAGACACTACTGTACAAAAATATTTGGGTGCTACACAAGCATTCCATACTGGGCGTGTAGTAGGGTGAGAGCGACCATTAACGGCTCGGCAGGTAAAACGGTGTTCAAGGACACAGAGCTTGTCTTTAAGCTGTATCGTGACAAAGAGAATAAATATAGTGATACAGCGCCAATAAGGGCGTTTTTTTATTGGTTCAATGACTAAGTAATTGATTAAAGCAAGTGGGTAAAACCAAAGCTTGTATGGATAAGGTGACGGACGACTGAACGATCGGTCAAGTGTTTGTTTGATTAAAGTTTTTTTCTTCCTAAAAACAAGGGAAAAACTATCTTCGGCTCTAAACTTCCCTCACTCTCAATCAAGCATTTGTGACTTGCTTGTGTCAAGCATGTCTTTTAGTTTTCTCTATTGATTTTGATTTAAAGACAATAAAAAAAGCCACAATGATAATAATAACCACGGGCGAGCTTATCTGTTGTGGTGGCGGTTGGCTGTCGCGCGGTTTCCGTTTTTGGTGGCAGATGTTTTAAAAGGATTTAAGATATATTTTTTGATCGTCCATATATTTTGTTGTTATGCTATTTGCATATATGAATGGATTCTGAATGATTTTATCTTCTTCACAACAATCTATATTATTTTTTATGTAGTAGTATTTGAGATAGTTTTTAATGCGATTTTTTAAGGCTTCATGGCTGATTTCAAATTCTTTGCAGATTTGATTAAATGTAAAACCATTATTTATGTATTGATTTAAAGCACTATCGTTGATCAAAAGTTGACTAGCTAATGTGTTGGCTTCCTGCTCTTTGATTGTATCTTCTGCTGAATAATCATTGCCTATAATTAAAGATGAGTAGGTCTCGTTCTTTGTATTACTGTGTAGCTGAATATGTGATAATTCGTGAAGAATAGTAAAATGTTGTCTGCTCGCAATTGAAGTGTCATTATAATAGACCATTGATAAATATTTGTTGATGATTGTTAAACCATATATACCATAACTTCTATTGATCAGTTTGTTAAACTGATTTTTATTTAGGGGTGCTATGGTTATTTTTTTTGTGTCCTTAAATAACTCTGTCACGTTCCACCACCTTATTTGTGTCTCTCTAATGTGGTAGTAATCGCTAATAGTTTGGGATAGTTGTTTGCTGATTTGTTGTAATTCCAAATATTTTTCAAGTTCTTCTGGGTACATTATTTCTTATCTTTGTCTTCTTTCTCTTGCTCTTTTCGTGCTTCTTCAATTTGTTTAAAGGCAAAATCTTTTAGTAATTTAAGTTGTGCTTTAAATTCATCTCTATCTTCTTCTGGTACATTTCGCATGTCAATTCTAAAGAACATTGAGGGATCATCTTTTTCATCAATTGGGCTAGGATCATTGCTTCTACCTAGTAAGTAGTCGCTGTTTGTTTGTAGTATATCAGCTACATTTTTTAAGTTTTGAGAATTTGGATTTTTGGTTTTCCATGAATAAATGCTGTTGAAAGAAAGTTTAGCTTGTTTTTCAACTTCATTTAGTGTCATATTCTTTTCTTTTGCGAGTATTTTTACTCTGTCTAAAATTGTTTCTTCATTTGTCATTTGGTTTACCTAATAAAAAGTTTAAAAAACTATTGACTTTAAACTTTAAGCTATTTATAATAGTATTTGTAAGTTGGTTGAAAAAAAAAGCCCAACGGTTTGGGCGGTATGTACTTGTACTGTAAATTGTCAGTTTACAGGGCATGCGTGATTTATTCCTGATATTATTTTGATAGATTTTAGTGGTAATAAATTCTATTGTTTAAAAAATATGATTTAGAATGAATTGGTGTGTGGCAAGACATGTTTTGATTTAATTGCTTACAAAATTAAAAACAAGCACTTGATTGTACTTGCTTTACAATTGCATATAAAGTTACAAAGCATGTAACAATAACTATACTACGATAATGTATGAACAACTTTATTGTAGTGTAATTCTTGGAAAAATGCAAGGATTAGTATACAGGAAGTTCTTTTAGTGATGAGATAGGAACAATTAATTCGTAACGATAGTTGGGGAGGGTCGATTGATTTTGGCTCACAGTGTGCTTTGATTGTTTTACCAACACTGTACTATTAAAACATCTCAATCGTCAGGTGGGTCTGGGGAGCGTAGGACAGTGAGGTAAATTGAATATCAATATCGTGTCCGAGAATACGTACGTAGTATTCGAAATAAGGTTTAATAGTGTGCCATGATGTTTTTTTAAACGGAGCGCACGGATAATCTGTAACTAATCAAGGGGTTTGGATTATCTTTTAAATTAATGTGTCATGATGACTGATTTTGGCGCATGGGTCAGAGTTTATAAAATTGCTGATTTATTTAATTAAAAAATTTAGATAACGTTCTGTTTAGTTTCGACTATTCGGAGCGTTTTATTGTAGGAAGGTAGTTATGGACGAATATCCTGATGTGTTTACATTAGATGATGAGGGTCTATTAACAACCGATATTGAACTCATTAAGTGGTTTGATCTACCAGAAAACCAAAAATGGAAAGGGTTTATTACTGGAGATAATTATTTGCCATTTAGTGAGTATGAACAAACGTATCATGAAAGGCGGTTTAAGCATTATTATGACTAATGATGAGGGCAAGACGAAAATATTCTTGCGTGGTGATTTTGAAAAGCCTTTAACGGCAGAGGAACATGCGGAATTGTTAGCTGATTTAAAGCCATTGGCTGATAAGTATGAGTTCCATGTGTCGGTTGAGACTAAAATTTAATGTATTGTTGCTAAGAACATTTTGATTATTTAATCTGGAGTGTTCTTTTTATTTTGATTAAGAAAGAGAGTTTTTATTATTTATGTCTAAAAGATTAGAATTGTTGCCTGAAAAGAGCAACTTGAAGTTTGTTTACTTTGGAATGCCTGATAATGGGCGACCACAGTTTTTGATTGACGGTTCGGATGCAGACGCATTGACAGTAACACCAATTGGTAAGTTGCCAGAGGGTTTGAAGCCTAGAGATGAGGTGAAGTTTGAAAACTTGACGTTGGATTTGGTGGCAATTGGTGGTTCTCGTACTAAGGTATCAGGTCTTACAGCTGTGATTAAAAAGGGTAATGAGCCTATAAATACAGATTGGGCGAATGAGCCAAGCCGTACTATGGTTGTGGTTAAGGGTGAATATGTTCCTGTTGTTGACACTGATTTCTTTAGTGGTGACTTTATGTATGGGACAACCCGTGATGTCTTTGAAACTTTGAGTTATCAAGAACAACAAGATCGTGGTTCTCGTGTCGGTGATTTGATTGCTAAAGATGTTCGTGTCAGTGATGAAAATGGTAAAGCCATTACTGTTCGTGTCCCAGTTGTTGCCTTTCCAGAGGGTGCCTTTAAGCCATTTGATAAGGTTGAATTTGATAATTTGGTGGTATCGTTGTTTGACGGTTCAACTAATGATGATCCAGACCAAGATGTTTTGTTCTTCTCTGCTAGTGGCATTTCAAAGTCAAGTGCTGATAATAAGCCACAAACGCCTGCTAAACCTGCTGAAAATAAAGCAAAGTAATATTAGGAAAGGGGTTAATCAATGAGTAAATTATTTCCCCGTGGTTTCCGTGTTCGTTATTGGCATAGGCATTTAAGGCGTGATGTTTTTATTGCGATTGGACTTGCGCCAGTTGTCATATTTATGATCACGATTATCTTTCGGGTACTTGCAATTATGCCACCTAGTAAAGGGCTGGTAAGCTTCACAAAAGCACTGGTCACACAAGTTGATTGGTTGGCTTTTGTGAATAGTTTGTTACCAGGGCTTTATTTAACTTTGATTGCTATGGTTGTCTTAGTGCTTGGTGCTAGTTACTGGTATTGGAAGACTTATCAATTTCAAGGTTTCTGGGCGACTATTTTTCGTTTAGAACGCTTATCTAATTGGCTAATTGCTAATCAATATTATTTGGTCAAGGAAGTTGATGAAAAAGAACACCGTTTGAGTTTCAATCTAAGTGGTGAGAAAGGTGGTTGGCATTGGTAAAACAAAAAATTAAGCTGCCAAAGGTTAGTTTAAAAAATAATGGTAAGGTTGGTTTCTCAATCTATTTACCAATGGACGGACAAAAGTATCAAGATCGTTTTCGTGATCGGCGTATTTCACAACCTATGTCGGCTATGCTATTTGCTGACGGTGTGGGAACAAATGATATTTTTGGGTTTAAGTCATTTGACTTTATTTCTAATCCGTTGGGATTACGCTTAGGCTTATCTGATATGACCATAACCGATCATACGATTGAAATTATGAAAGGTGTGGTTTGGGATTATGAAAAATATCCCCAGGCACTTATTTCTGGTGATACGGGTTCTGGTAAGTCATTCTTTTTGTTTAGTTTGCTGAATGGTCTGATTAAAAGTGGTGCGATTGTTGATGTTGCGGATCCAAAAGAGACTGATTTATCAGTGCTTGGTAAAACTGCTTCACTTAAATATCGTGTGTCTTATGGTCGTGACCGCATTCTAAAATCGTTTTATCGTTTTTACCTTGAAATGATTAAACGTGGTCGTGAATATCATGATTTGTTGAATGATAATTTAGAAGAAAATGTTGGGAACTATCGTAAGTATGGATTGAAACCACATTTTTTTGTTTTTGATGAATTTGGGGCGTTCGTTTCTGGTTTGAAATATAACGAAAGTGAAGCGATTCAGCAAATATTGGGACAAATTACTATGTTAGGTCGTCAATTAGGTTACTTTGTAGCTATTGCTATGCAGAAACCAACAGCTGATACGATTGGTAGTGCGTCTCGTGATCAATTCCAGTTCCGTGTGGCACTTGGTAAGATGAAATCTAGTGGACTGACTATGATGTTCCCTGATGATGTTGATGAAGTGCAATTTAAGGAACTTTCAAAGAATTTAAAGGGTTGGGGTTATTTAGCTATGACACCAGGGCAAGCAAGATCATTCTTTGCGCCTGTTATTCCTAAAGATTTTGTCCCGTTTAAGTATTTTGATGAATTAGGTCAGCAATATCCAGCTAGTCCAGTTGAGCCAATGGGTGAAATTAAGGACTTTTTGGATAGCAAAAGCGCTAAATATGTAGAATTGAACTTTTAGTTAGTCTCTATTAGTTATTTGGCAGGTCTAATTTGGTTTAGTGATTGTAGGCAGTCGGGGTGCATGAGGCGTTAAGCAAAGCACTTACAGCACGTTGACCCTTTTCAGCCATGGAACAGCTCTGCTGTGGAAAAGGAAGCGCCCAGCTCTGCTGGTGCGCGACTGGTGGCGTTGGAAAAGGGGATTACGTGCCGTTGTGTCTTTGTAGCCGATTGTGCGCTGGATAACGTACAATCACTTGATCAAATTCGCCAACCCCCCAAATTACTAATAGGGGGGGTAAATTTACAGAAAAGCCAACAGGCAACAAGCCCTCATTCTTACGGGGCGTTGGTTTACAGCGATTTAATATTCGTGTAAAAACGTCTGTAATAATGAAAAAACAATATGAAAAATTTGCTTTATTATTAGATTTAATCTAATAAAAGTAGAAAAGAGGTTATTTAAACAATAATTGTTATATAAATATCTTGGTATTCTACCAAATGAATTATATGGCACGACGCATAATACAGGTTATGCGTTTTTATTTGGTCATTTTCTTGACGAACATGTCATTGATACACGGGTATATCAAGTTGCATTAGATAAATTACCCCCAGCGCTTGCATTGGGGACTATCGTGGATCCAGAACAGGTCTACCAGAAAGGAGAGGGTGATTGGTACATGACGTTTACCACAAATTCTGTTGATGAAAAAATGGATCGTATGCAGGTTTGGGACGTTATTTACAAACAAGTAAAACATGTCAGAGAAATATTTTAAGTTAGATTATGAAACAACCACGGGTGTTGACTTGGTTGCGTTTCGTCAGGAATTGGAATTAACCCAGGCGCAAATGGCATTATTTTTAAATGTTTCACGTCCCACATACATCAATAAAATTGAACGTAGTGATGAGGTGATTGCCAAATTATTGAATGCTGATCAGCGGCATACGTTAAGAGTGTTGCTGAATGCAGACGGTATGAGTTTATGGCTAGATTATTTAAGTATCTCGTTTAAAATGCGTACTGCGGAATGGCTAGTCAAAACGCTTTTACAGTCAGGATATGATTTATTTATTCAACGGGACGGTGGACGTTTTGGTTACTCAATTACCTACGCTTTTGCAGGGCAAGCCTTTATCACGGTGTATGGCAAAAAAGACGCGCCAGAGAGTTTGATTACGGTATCAGGGCAAGGCATACGTATATTGGAAAATATGCTTATGCAACAGGATAGAAATATCTTTGATTTTCTAAGTCTTGCTTTGGAGAACGGTGGTCATGTGACGCGAATTGATTACGCTTTTAACGATATGGAACGAATTTTCAATATTTTCGATCTCTACAAGATTGTTGAAGCCAAACGCTACACGCAAAAATTTAGAAGTGAGCCAACCTTTATTGGTAATGGTCAATCGGGTGGGGCAACCATGTACTTTGGTTCTCGTAGTGGTCAAGTGTTCTTTCGTTTTTATGAAAAAGACAAGGAACAAGCAACTAAACGGCATATCCCACATGAAGAGATTGGGATTAAAAACCGTTATGAAATTGAATTAAAACAAGATCGTGCACAAACATTAGCCCAGCACCTTGTCAAAACACGTAAAGTCGGACCCGAATTGTTTGCTTATTTGCAAGAGTACGTCAGATTTTATGAGGTGCCTGTCGATAAAATGGATAAGAAAGAAATTGACAAGTTACAGCAATGGGCGCCATGGCGTGCCTTTTTGCAACAGGCTAGTGTTGTTGAGTATGTTGCGCAACCAGTCGATTTATCTATGGCGCGTTCACTTGATTGGTTTATCACCCAAGTTGCCCCAACGCTAAAAGCCTTGATCTTATATTTTGGTCAAGAAACGATAGATGAAATCATTGATGACGCAGAATTAAGTCCACGTCAAAAGAAGTTGTTATCAGTTGCTGAAAAGGTCAACTTACCGTTTTAGAAATTTAACCGAGAGGAGGTGTCAAACATGTGGTTAAGACACAAAGAAAATTTAGATCAAGCTGAAAAATCTGTTGAAACACCCACTGTTCCTGAGAAAAAACTTGCTGATGAACCAGTTTTTAATATTGTTAAGCGGGACGATTTGGAAAAGCAATTTGATCCTGATGTCTTAGCAGATACAAAGCGCCTTAAAGAAGCTATGGATCAAAGTTGGGACGAAATCATTAAGCTGTTTAATGGCTTACTCACGGTCAATTATCGTGAAGAAATGACGAAACGATCACCAGTTAAATATATTCGTTTAACTTATCCTATGCCTAAGTTAGTTGATGAAGCGTTAAAAAATGCGTCACAACCTATTGAGGGTAACCAATTAGCTGGTGAACATGCTGTCTTTAATCAGGTAATCACACAAAGTTATGATCACTCACCATTGAAGCCAGCCATTGAGCAGTCGGATTTTAAGTTAAATCAATTTTATATTCAGGATCATCTGATGAGTGATGAATTAGAGTTTGTTATTTTACTGGAAGCGAAAGCTTAAACAGTCATTGATTGTTTGTAGAAAAAATTGGAGGACACACAGATGTCAGAACAAGGAACACAATTCAAAAAAGCACTTAGCGCTACTGCAACCGAAGCCCTTAACTTCAAGGCATTATCAAAAATTGAAGACGGTAATTTGTATGCTGCCGTGAACAAAGCTAAGGAAATCATGGAAAATGATCCAAAGTGGAGTGATTTAATTGGTGATGACCTAGCTAGCCTACGTCGTAACTTGTCTGTTTTGAACAAGCAATACAAGTCATTGCCAAAGGTGGCGGATAACGTTATCAATCTGGTAGAAGAAATTACGCAAAAAGTAGATCGGTTTGGGGGTATGTAAAATTTGTGTTTGATAAGTTAAAGTCAATCAAAAAAGGTTATGTTAAATCTCGTGAAAAACCTGATCAATCATTGCCTTATGCTAAAGTTCAAAAACGGGGCAAATGGATTAGGCGTTTTGTTAAAATTGCCCTGGTGTTAGTTGGATTGAGTGGTGCGGTTGCCTTTATTAAAGCTAGTAACGTGAGCCAAACTAATCATAAGCTGATTACTAAGATGAAAACGTATGATGATAAGCTAGAAAAAGCTAGTATGGGACAAAGTGTTTATTCACCTAGCCTTAATCGCTATGCACAAGGCTTTTTTCAAACCTATTTTACACAATCA
>JAEBDU010009078.1:0-19567 GCA_016802625.1 Heliconius numata | reverse complement strand
CGAAAAAGCTTATCGTTAAGAAAGGATATAACATGTGTATAAAATTAGTTCGGAAGCTGATTATTTTGGCTTCTTTTTTGTTTGTTTTAGGCTTTGCACAAACGCAAGTGTCCGCAGATGATAGTAGCAGTTCAAGTAGTACATTAGTTAATCAAGATACGCTTAATGCGATTGATGACGCTTCAAAACAAGCTGATAAAGCCGTAGATGAGGTCACAAGTGACGCAGAAAAGAAGTCAGGCGATACGAATACCACTGATACCTCTTTTAAAGCCAGTGACGCACAAAACATCAATAAGCTCAATGACTCATTATTTTCATGGCAACCCTATTCAGAAAAGATTGGTGTGACTGATTTAGCCAACAATACGGGTATGGGCTTAGCTAAGTTCTTTTGGTATTTGAATACCTTGATTTATCAAATTAATGATGAGCTATTGAGCGCCTTATCAAATGACGGTAATTTATCAAAAGCCTTTACACAAGCACAAAACTCTGTTTCTAGTAAGGTTAAAGGTATTTTTGATGAGGGTAAAGTCTTATTTGGTGGGTTAGCTTTGATTGTCTTGGCTATTACTGGATTTATGCATTTTGCTAGTGGTCGTACGTCATCAGCGGTTAGAATGGTCGTCAACTTCGTTGGGATCTTGTTAGTGGCGACACTTTGGTATGGTAATGGCAATGAGTTATTTAACCAAATCAATCAAGCTAGTGACGCAGGACAAGCACAGGTTTTAAAAGTCATTGGCAATAGCAACGATAATGTTAAGCCAGGTGACACGTTAAGAGTAGGGTATTTTGAGCGATCTATTGAGCGACCTTATTTTTTGATGAATTATGGTCAGGCAACGGCAGACGCAGTAACTAAAAAAGGATATTCTCCATATCAGCTCATATCTACCAATGAAAATCGTGATGATGAAAAAATTCAATCACAAGTAAGTAAGTTAAAAAAGCCCTTTCCAGCTTTTGGTAAAAATAACTCATTTAACAAGGCAGGTATGAGTCTAGTTGCAATCGTGGTATCAATCGTGAACGCTATTCCTTATGACGCAGTAGCTTTGTTTAATATCTTTGTTATGGTCATTGAATTGGCTTTGTATCTCCTGTCTCCATTTGTGTTGGTCATGGCGCTATTCCCACAATTCGCCCGTAACGGTTATAAAATTGTTGGCGCAACGATTATGTGGGGTATTGCTAAAATTGGGGCTGGTTTCTTAATTGTTTTGGTCGGGGCTTTACAGACGTTCACTGATAGTTTTATCACAGTAAACAACTTTGGCTCTTATGCCGTTAATGCCTTTTTGTTTTTCTTCTTAGTCTATATTGTCTATAAATTCCGTGGTAAATTATTTGAATTTGTTGGGGTCAGTTACTCAAGAATTGAGGGACAAATGCCACAAGCCATGCGCTTATCTAATTTACGTGAAAAGGGACAAAGTATTAAGCAGTCTAGCGTTGGTCAAAAAATTAGTCAAATGGGACCAATGCAACGTATGTCACAGCGACGTGATGTACGTGATGAGATGAAAACCAAACAGGCAGAGGAAAAACGACAACAAAATCTTTCTCGTGTTCGTGATCAATTGTTAGGCAAAGAGCAGGCAAAAACACAAAAATTGTCAGATAAAAATAAGAAACCATTGACGGTTGATGAATTTAAAAAGCCAATGGATTCTAAAAAGTCTGATGATCAAAAACATTCAAAGTTTGAAAAAGACGGGGTACATCTACCTAAATCAAACTTTGAAGCCAAACAACCTAATAATCGGGTCAATACTGCAAAAAATAAGGACAAGGGTTCAGATAGTCAAGATGAAGTGGCTAAAAAGCGTGAAGCAATTAAACGCCAATTATATGGTAATCAAGAAACACAACCACAACCTAAGACACTTGATAAAGTACCTGATAAACCTACCTTTGAGCAATCAAAGACACCAAAACGTCAAGAAATCGCTAATAATCAGAAAAAAACAGTTAATCGTGACAAGATAGCTCGTGAATTGTTAGCTGAACGAGATAAGCAAAAGGTACAAAAGCAACAGTTACGTGATGATAAAGTCAGTCAGTTAAAGAATAAATTTGGAAAGGATAACTCGTGAAAAAAATGTTTATAATAATCGCTACAATCGTTGTGGCAGTAGTAACTACGGCGTTTTTATGGTATAATAATAAGTATCATGATACACCAAATGATCAATTAAAAACGGCGTTTCATCAAACACTTGGGAAACATAAAACCGTGATCGTTTTTCATAAAAAGGGGTGTTCAACCTGTGAGAAGTTGACGGGTGATGTCAATAAATTACAAAAAATGCGTGATCAAAATAATCAGGCAACTATTGTCGTTGATTACATGAATTTAGCGACACGACAATATTTTGAACAGTATCATGTTCAAGTGGCACCAACTGTCTTAGTAGTACAAAAAGGGGCAGTCATCAAACGGATTGTGAAGCCAACACATGAACAAATGGCACAAATTGTGAGAGAATAAATCAATTGATTGGAGAGCTATGAATAAAAAATCAGCGTTGACATTAGGATCTATTGGGGGCGTGTTAGTCATTTTGATTATTATCATTGCCTTTGTAATGACAGGACAACATAAAACTAGCTCACAGTCTAGTAGTTCAAAATTGCCAAAAATCAATCAAGCTAAAGTGATGAAGCGTATTGATTATGAAATATTTTCAATGAATAATGACGGTCGTTATACAGAAAATGTTGACAATGAGGATAATACTACATTTATAGATGGTGAAAAATTTGGTAATAGGCAAGGGTCTGTTACTGACATGATTTATTCAAGTGCATTGGATAAAGACGCTCCTAGTGACGGTGCGGGTAGTTATAGTATGTTTTTTAAAAATCACGAAATAGAAAACTTGACCACAAAGTGGGAAAAAGATGGCAATTCATTTGTTGCTAAAGGCTACTTTGTTGTAAAAGACACGGGTAAAAAATATCCATTTGCCTTTGAATTCAACGCTGATTATATGATCCTACAAGAGTGGTATGGAAAGGATATTAAAATTTAAAAATGACAAACACTAGAATTAAAGTGTTAAGTGCTATTGGGTTCTTCCTGATTGGCGCTTTTTTTTATACACAATTTCAAAAGTCACAAATCAAACAAGCGACTGCCACCGTTGCTAAATTATCAGCGACATAATCGTTGATTAACAATAGTGGCACAATCACAAAAGTGGTTGCTAATGATAATCAATTGCCAGATAATAGCCAATCAAAAGCCACTGTTAATGCGTTGTTTAATGCAGGCTATGTGTCAGATAAACAAGTGTTATCAAGGGTGGCAAATGATAAGGTCAGAAAGTTTGTTAAACAATTTCTAGGGCAATTAGAGAGTGATCCAGTACAAGCAAAAAAATGGCATGTGTCGGATAATCAATTGCAATTTAGCCAACAAAAAGACGACATATTATTTTTTGGTGCCTTAACGGCTACTAATGGTAGTCGGACAATAAATTATCAGTTACTAGGACAATTAAATGAAAAAGGTAATGAAGTCATCTCATTGACTTTAGGTAATCTTACAAAGGGGGATCAATAATGACACGTAAAACAGAAATTGGTTATTATGCCCTATTAGTTGTGTTGGTGCTTGGTAGTTTACGATTTGGTCAACTGATGTGGCAACAGCAACAAACTTTATCACATTTGCAAAAACAAACTAAGCAATTAAAGCAAAAACAAAGCAGTGTCAAAACTAGTCATCAAAAAGTGAAGCAGGTAGTTGCCAAAAGTACCATTACAAAAGCTAGTGAGACCAATCAGCAGTTTTTCAATCTTGCGTATAATTGGTCATCTGGATCCGATTATAAAAAACGAACAAAGAAAATTCAGCACGCACAATTAGCAACCAGTCAAGTTTTAGCCAATGATTATTTATTCCCACAAGTTGGTGGCACGGCTGATTATATTGATAATAATGGTTTGAAGTCTAGTGTAGTTCAGGTTTCTTATTATCCAAAAGCCACTAATGATGATGAAACTAGTGGCGTGGTTGGTGTTGCAGTGAATGCCAAACATGATAGTGATGTTGGTAATGGTGAAACACGCTATTATTACTTTAATATCACTTATTTAGCCAGTGACAATCAAATTAGTAGTCTTGATTATATTGGTCGATTAGCCGTTAATCAAAGCACAGACTTTAATACCTTTAATCCTTATGAGTAATCATTAAGGATTTTTTATTGGTCAAAATATCGAAAGGAGATCATGTGAAAAATAAAGTTAAACAAGCAGTTGTGATGAAAATTGCTTTATTTTGTGCGCCCTTGCTTGTCATCTTAATACCAGTCTTACTAATCATTGCCTTGACTATGAATAATCCTAGTGTGACTTGTCAAACTGATACCACAACGACAACAACTAGTTCAGATAGTGGTTCAAGCAATGGCTCCCTAACGGATAAAAATTCAGATGTTGGTAAGCGGATTAGTTACATTGCTGATCGTTTTAAAAAAGCTGGTTATTCAGGGAACAACATTTCAGCCATTATTGCGATTGGTTGGCGTGAGAGTAATTTAAACCCTAAAGCAGTCAATCCTGCTGGTTCTGTTAAAGGGATTTGGCAATGGGGTGCTGGAGGTATCAATGGTAATCGTTATCAAAATACCGCAGATACCGTTGAAGCTCAGGTCGATTTAGCTTTTAAAGAATTGGCTAGTAGCCATACGGTCGCTCGATTAGGATTAGCTAATGCCAAAGATATTGATAGTTCAGCTTTAGCTTGGGACACAGGCTTTGAGGGTGTTGGGGCAAGTGATCCACAACGTAAAGTGTCAGAAGTTAAAGCATGGGCGCAAACCATTCAAAAAACTTATGATCTAAACTTTGAGGGATCATTAAGCAGTGGTGATAATGCTGTTAGTGATAGTGGAAAATCAGCTAACAATAGTTCTGATAGTGATAGCAATAATCAGAGTGCTTACTGTAATACTGATGATAGTGGTTCGGCAGACGGCACAGGGAAAATTAAAGAAAGTGGGCTATCATTTTGGGATAAAAACAGCATTCCAGATGATATTAAGCCTTATGTACACAATATTACAGCTAAAAAGTTAGATTGGAGCTTAACCACACCAGACGCTTATAATCAGTGTGCTGGTTTCTCACAGGTCTATATGAATGCGATTTGGTCACCTAATTTTACCTTTAGAGGCAATGGTAATGTCACAGCACAAGCCGTGGCACAGGTCACAGGGGTAAAAGTCACCACAACCCCAAAGGCTGGGGCAGTCTTTTCTTCTGATCGTCCTAATCATACAGGCGTTGTGTTGCATGTGTTAGCAAATGGGGACTTAATTATCGCTAATCAAAATGCGGTAAAGTCAGGACAAAATGCAGGGACTACTAAGGATTATGAAATTACTTTAGTTCCTAAAAAGTCTTATGCAAAAGACAGTCAAGCCGTTGGTTATGGGGATATGACATTTGCTTATCCTGGTGACAATTCAAAGTATAAATTACATTGGTAAAGAGAGGAAAATAAACTATGACAACAGTACAAGTTGGTTCAGATATTAGTATTTTGCCAGATAGTGCCTATCAATTGGTGAAAGAAATATTTATAACCGTAAAAAATGATTATTTGCACTTATATACGGCTTATCAAAGCTCAAACAAGTTAAGTAGCAAGGCTATGCAGGCGATTTATATTGAATTAGCACATTTCTATCAACGTTATGATGATAGAATGACACCTTATTTGGCACAAGATTTATATGAGCAAATTAAGCAAGTAGAACGCTTAGTAGAATTATTGACAACGTGTGACCAGGCATTAGAAAATTTAGATCAAACCATTAGTTTAATTGAACATCAATATGAAGATGAAGCTGTGATCAATGACGCTATGAAAACGATACGTAAACAGTATCAGGCATTGTTAGAAAAAGTAGGCTTAGACGGTAGTGTTATTGATCAGATTAATCAATCAATAGATGACATTCATAGTCAGTATCGTAGACTACGTGTTCAAAATAAAGCGCTATTCTTTGCACAACTGGAAAATATTCATGATCAGACAATCAAATATATTAGACATTATATTGAGATTGAATTTATTCAGAAGCGGATTGATTATGGTTTTGATCAGTTTAATACATTTTTGCGATTAGTCGTTGATAATGCCGTTTATAGGAAACAAGCGACGCATTAAAGTTGAATATTTTAGATTACTGTAGGTATACTGGATTTAATCATGAGAGAGAATAGGAGTAGATATGAACAACATGGAAGCTAAGAAAAAATCGGTTATATTGGTGGCAACGGCTGGTACGTTTGCAATAGCAATGTTAAGTTTGCCTACGTGTCGAGTGTTTGCTGATACATCTGGAGCAAAATACCAGGTCGGCAGTACAATTAGAATTGCGGGTAATGCTTGGTCAGAAACGAATGGCTATTCATTGGTCAGTCACCAAAATTGGTATGGTACAGTTGTATCGGTGAAGCCAAAGCAATACAGTAACTCTTCCTGGGAATACTACATTAGATATCCAAATGGCTATCATAATGATCATGTGGCAGAGCAAGATGTGACAAATATACCAGCACCAAGATATTCGGTTGGTAGTGTCGCTAGAATAACTAATAATGCATGGTCGGAAACGAACGGTTATTCATTAAGAGACAAACATAATTGGGTTGGTACAATCGTATCTGTTACGCCAAAAGCATATAGTATGTCAGCATGGCAGTATAAAATTGTATATCCGAATGGGTGGCATAATGATTATGTTGCCGATCAGGATTTAACCAATATTCCAGCTTCACGTTATCAGGTTGGCAGTGTTGTTAAGATAGCTGGTAATGCCTGGTCAGAAACAAATGGATATACTTTAACTAATCGTCGCAATTGGGTAGGTACTGTGGTATCTGTTACCCCTAAGCCATATAGTAATTCCGCCTGGGTGTATAAAGTACAATATCCAAATGGCTGGTATAGTGATTATGTTGCAGAGCAAGATGTTAATAATATTGCTAACTCTCGCTACAACGTTGGGGACACAGTTAAAATTACTGGAAATGCCTGGTCAGAGACAAATGGTTACTCATTGGTTAATCACCGTAATTGGGTAGGTAAGGTTATATCAAAACAACCAAAGCCTTACAGTAATTCAGCCTGGGAATATTATATTAGATACACTAATGGTGAACACAATGATCATGTTGCAGAGCAAGATCTAACAATTAGTAGCGGTGATAGTAGTAATACCGTTGTTGCTAAAAAGCCTACTTATTTTTCTCAACTAGATAGTCGGTGGTCTTGGGTTGGGTTTAGACATACTACGATTGGATCAGACGGTTGTGTCCCTACAAGTTTAGCTATGGTACTTAATGGATCCTATGGTTTGAATGTTAATCCTGTGAGTGTTGCTCAAAAAATGGCACCTATGAACTCATGGTATGCTGGGGCTTCTGGAACTGATTTAGTGAAGACTGCAAAGGCTTATGGACGTTCCGTGGAAGAAATCAGTGATAAAAATAGAGCGATTGCTGTTTTAAAGTCTGGTGTACCAATAATTATGTATGTGAACGTTGGTATCGGACATGCAATAGTTGTGACTGGTTATAATAATGGTCAGGTCAATACGTATGATCCCTATAATTGGAAATTCTATGGTTCGGTAAGTTCATTTGACGCTATCTGGAATAATCCTAGTGTGGATTACAACATGGATTGGGACGCAGGCAGACCAGTGTTTGCAATTAGATAACAAATAGTAACAATATATAACAAACACTACCTAAATGTGATATAATTAAGTTAAATAAAGTAGGAGAGGTGCTATTTATGAAAGCTATTCAAGTATCTGCGCGAGTTGATCCAAGTATCAAAGAGTCTGCTCAGAAAGTATTCGAACGTCAAGGATTAGACATGGCTACGGCTATCAAAATGTTTATTACAAAGACAGCCTATGAACAGCAAATACCTTTGTCAGTTCAAGAGAAAAATAAACAAGCCTATCCTGATGACTGGTTTAGTGAGCAACGTATCGCTAATCGTGATGCAATCACACGTTTAGCATTCGAAAAGTCACCAGTTCAAGATTTAGATTTATCTAAGAAAGAAGACCGTGAGGAATTTATGCAATGAGTAGTGATATTCGTGAGCATAGTATCATGATCGCTGATTTAGCCTATGATGAGGGACGTGAAGCAGGTTCTAAAGTACGCCCAGCGTTCGTTGTGAAATATGATAATCAAAAAATTGCTTATTATAAAATCACTAGTCAATTTAATAACAAGTCGGATTATTTTCAAAGTAAGTATTTTGAAATTAAGGATTGGGTATATGCTGGCTTAAAAAAGCCGTCATGGATTGATACATTTAAAATCCGTAGAGTAGATGAACAGTACGTAGTGATAAAATTTGTTGGGTATCTTTCAGCAAATGATGAAGCTAGATTTGTAGAATTTTTATCAAATTTAGAATAATAAAAAAGGTTAGTAATTGCAGTTTTGTAGTTGCTAACCTTTTTTTATTTGCATTAGGGAACAAGTGTTCGTATAATATAATTACTAATACTAATTACTTAGGAGAATTTGACTATGACAAAAGAAATAGATCCAGAGTTTAGCGCCCTGGTCACTAATTATTTTCAGCATGATTATAGGGAACGTGGTATAAAAAAATGGCGTGGTTTTTTTCTAAGTGATCACACTTCTGCACTTAATCGTGAAGCAATGAAACACCAGGAAAATGAAAAGCAATTGCCACAAATGAGTTTAGATGAAATTAAACGTGTTGCCTTACATGCTGGTGCCAATTATCATTTTGTATCTGTACAGCTTAATGAAATGAACTATAATCATGAGATCAAAAAAAGCATATTCGGTATGGTTGATAGTGTCAACGACCGGTTTATGCTTGTTGATGAAAAAAAAATTATGTTTGATAATATACGTTCAATCATCATTGAAAGTTAATTATTTATTTCTAATGGTGTTAATTTTTTGTATAATTCGCGTGTGACTAGCACCTGATACATCATTGAGAAACTTAATAAGATTAAGGCAAATACAATTACAGCTACCATACTAGCAAAAATATCCGAAAGTTTTTTTACATTCTTATTGTAATCCGTAGTCATTTTTTCTTGAATTGATGAAATTTGGTTTGTGATCTTAGTAAGTTCTTTTTTCCTTTTGGCTTGTGGTTCATAATCCACACCTTTAATACCTATGTTTTCAAGTTGGTTTATTCTAGTTGTGGTGGTATTGTATCTTATGTTGAGTGCGTTATTACTTTGAGAACTAATATAGATTATTATTGTCATAACTATTGTTAGTAATGTTAATACAGTAGGCAGAATAGTGTTGCGATTTTTTAATCGAATTTCTATTTCTGTTTGACTCATTCTTTTATTTCTTAAAGTTGTGTATACTATGAATTTAGCTATACCAAATTCAGTTAACATAACAGCGATTATGGCAAGTAGTATGTATTGCAATGTTTCAGTCATTTTGTGAATTTCCCCTTGTGAAATTTTGTTTTTTTTGTTTTATTGTCGGTTCACAAGCGAATAAAATTGATTTTTTCACAATCTATACCAATTATTTGTTTTTGCCAAGTATTTTTTTGATCTGTTTAAATTCAGCAATTTCTTCAACGCTTAAATCTGTTTGATAATGATCTAATAAAATTGTTAGCATTTCGTTTGCGTTACTTGTGTCTGTAAGTAACATAAGACTTTTGATGTCTAGCGACACGGTTTCTGAAACTCTTAACGTTGTTTGTTTTTCTTTCGATATTGATTTTTTCTTAGTTGTGGGCTCATCTGTTGAAAATAGAGAGTTACGAGAAAATGTATTTTTCGGTTTAATGTCGCCTTTTCTCTCTATCAATTTTGATGTATCATCTTGCTTTTGTAGTAATCCGCTCATTTATTTAACCTTTCTAATAGTTCATTTGTAATTTGTGAATATAGTGCATGGACTTTTTTATCGTGCATATCATGTCGTGCATCACTATCAGGATTAGTAATACCGATCATATCGTATCTTTTAACTCTTTCCATATTTTTCACGACATTGTTAAATATGTTTTCTTCACCAAATTCTTTTTTGGCTTGTTCTAAAATTGTTTGATCAACTTTTGAGGTGTTTTTCAACAAAACAGGTAAAATACCAAGAATGTCAAAATCTACTTCATCTTTATAAGTATTATACATTTCTTGTGTGTATTGAATAAATGCTTCAGCACCTACAAATGATCGTTCTTGTGTTTGTAAGACAATAACTATGTAATCCGAAGATACCATTGCAGTATCAGTATAACTACTCAATGTTGGTGGAACATCAAATATTATATATTCATATTGATTTTCAATTTTTGATAGTAAATTTTTGAAATAGAATACCCTATCTTTTTGACTATTAGGGAATTTTTTTTCGAGGTATAGTGGATAAGATGTGAAATCAGCAAAACTTGGTAGTAAATATAAATTATCAAGTATTGGAGTTACTATTGACGATAAATCTTCCTCTGATATTGCTGTCATTAGAGTTTTTGAAAACGTTATTACTTCGTTTGTTTCATTTTGTGCAGTTTTTAAAAGTAAAGATGTTGCGTTTGCTTGTGGGTCTAAATCAACCAATAATGTTTTAAAACCTTGTTTTGCTAAATGGTAGGAAATTAAAGTACTGTTTGTTGTTTTTCCTGTTCCACCTTTAAAATTACCGAATGTTATTTTTTTTGTCATACGCGCCTCTTTTTTCTATTGTATACAAGTATATTTGTTTCAATTTAAAATGTCAACAAAATGTATACACATGTACAAGAATATTAGTATATGTGTATATTGATATATTAGAATACACGCATATTTGTACTTATGTATGCGAAATTGAGAAAGCCTAGTGTGATAGTCTTTAAGTTGGTTTCAATATATACCCTTATACGTGTATATAAGTATAAGGGTATATAAATAATAAAGTATATCTGTATACTGGTATTCGTGTATACATAAGAAAATAAAATTTGACAAGTGATTATATTTAAGTTATATTTATGCCAGTGATAAAATAATTTTATAAAAAGAAAAGCCACCAAGAACGGGAATTCTTGATAGCTACGTAAATCTTATTTGTATTGGTTAACGTAACTATATTATACAACATAACCTTTGTGTTGTAAATGTAGGTGATTTCAAAAAGAGTGAAGCCAAACACTTTAAGGGGTATGGTTGATATGACAGGTAGGGGGTAGTTGTGTTTTTTGCAACTCGGTAGATCCAAATTGCTGTATCAGGTATACGAAAAAATAGACAAGTGCCATTTTCCCAGACACTACTGTACAAAAATATTTGGGTGCTACACAAGCATTCCATACTGGGCGTGTAGTAGGGTGAGAGCGACCATTAACGGCTCGGCAGGTAAAACGGTGTTCAAGGACACAGAGCTTGTCTTTAAGCTGTATCGTGACAAAGAGAATAAATATAGTGATACAGCGCCAATAAGGGCGTTTTTTTATTGGTTCAATGACTAAGTAATTGATTAAAGCAAGTGGGTAAAACCAAAGCTTGTATGGATAAGGTGACGGACGACTGAACGATCGGTCAAGTGTTTGTTTGATTAAAGTTTTTTTCTTCCTAAAAACAAGGGAAAAACTATCTTCGGCTCTAAACTTCCCTCACTCTCAATCAAGCATTTGTGACTTGCTTGTGTCAAGCATGTCTTTTAGTTTTCTCTATTGATTTTGATTTAAAGACAATAAAAAAAGCCACAATGATAATAATAACCACGGGCGAGCTTATCTGTTGTGGTGGCGGTTGGCTGTCGCGCGGTTTCCGTTTTTGGTGGCAGATGTTTTAAAAGGATTTAAGATATATTTTTTGATCGTCCATATATTTTGTTGTTATGCTATTTGCATATATGAATGGATTCTGAATGATTTTATCTTCTTCACAACAATCTATATTATTTTTTATGTAGTAGTATTTGAGATAGTTTTTAATGCGATTTTTTAAGGCTTCATGGCTGATTTCAAATTCTTTGCAGATTTGATTAAATGTAAAACCATTATTTATGTATTGATTTAAAGCACTATCGTTGATCAAAAGTTGACTAGCTAATGTGTTGGCTTCCTGCTCTTTGATTGTATCTTCTGCTGAATAATCATTGCCTATAATTAAAGATGAGTAGGTCTCGTTCTTTGTATTACTGTGTAGCTGAATATGTGATAATTCGTGAAGAATAGTAAAATGTTGTCTGCTCGCAATTGAAGTGTCATTATAATAGACCATTGATAAATATTTGTTGATGATTGTTAAACCATATATACCATAACTTCTATTGATCAGTTTGTTAAACTGATTTTTATTTAGGGGTGCTATGGTTATTTTTTTTGTGTCCTTAAATAACTCTGTCACGTTCCACCACCTTATTTGTGTCTCTCTAATGTGGTAGTAATCGCTAATAGTTTGGGATAGTTGTTTGCTGATTTGTTGTAATTCCAAATATTTTTCAAGTTCTTCTGGGTACATTATTTCTTATCTTTGTCTTCTTTCTCTTGCTCTTTTCGTGCTTCTTCAATTTGTTTAAAGGCAAAATCTTTTAGTAATTTAAGTTGTGCTTTAAATTCATCTCTATCTTCTTCTGGTACATTTCGCATGTCAATTCTAAAGAACATTGAGGGATCATCTTTTTCATCAATTGGGCTAGGATCATTGCTTCTACCTAGTAAGTAGTCGCTGTTTGTTTGTAGTATATCAGCTACATTTTTTAAGTTTTGAGAATTTGGATTTTTGGTTTTCCATGAATAAATGCTGTTGAAAGAAAGTTTAGCTTGTTTTTCAACTTCATTTAGTGTCATATTCTTTTCTTTTGCGAGTATTTTTACTCTGTCTAAAATTGTTTCTTCATTTGTCATTTGGTTTACCTAATAAAAAGTTTAAAAAACTATTGACTTTAAACTTTAAGCTATTTATAATAGTATTTGTAAGTTGGTTGAAAAAAAAAGCCCAACGGTTTGGGCGGTATGTACTTGTACTGTAAATTGTCAGTTTACAGGGCATGCGTGATTTATTCCTGATATTATTTTGATAGATTTTAGTGGTAATAAATTCTATTGTTTAAAAAATATGATTTAGAATGAATTGGTGTGTGGCAAGACATGTTTTGATTTAATTGCTTACAAAATTAAAAACAAGCACTTGATTGTACTTGCTTTACAATTGCATATAAAGTTACAAAGCATGTAACAATAACTATACTACGATAATGTATGAACAACTTTATTGTAGTGTAATTCTTGGAAAAATGCAAGGATTAGTATACAGGAAGTTCTTTTAGTGATGAGATAGGAACAATTAATTCGTAACGATAGTTGGGGAGGGTCGATTGATTTTGGCTCACAGTGTGCTTTGATTGTTTTACCAACACTGTACTATTAAAACATCTCAATCGTCAGGTGGGTCTGGGGAGCGTAGGACAGTGAGGTAAATTGAATATCAATATCGTGTCCGAGAATACGTACGTAGTATTCGAAATAAGGTTTAATAGTGTGCCATGATGTTTTTTTAAACGGAGCGCACGGATAATCTGTAACTAATCAAGGGGTTTGGATTATCTTTTAAATTAATGTGTCATGATGACTGATTTTGGCGCATGGGTCAGAGTTTATAAAATTGCTGATTTATTTAATTAAAAAATTTAGATAACGTTCTGTTTAGTTTCGACTATTCGGAGCGTTTTATTGTAGGAAGGTAGTTATGGACGAATATCCTGATGTGTTTACATTAGATGATGAGGGTCTATTAACAACCGATATTGAACTCATTAAGTGGTTTGATCTACCAGAAAACCAAAAATGGAAAGGGTTTATTACTGGAGATAATTATTTGCCATTTAGTGAGTATGAACAAACGTATCATGAAAGGCGGTTTAAGCATTATTATGACTAATGATGAGGGCAAGACGAAAATATTCTTGCGTGGTGATTTTGAAAAGCCTTTAACGGCAGAGGAACATGCGGAATTGTTAGCTGATTTAAAGCCATTGGCTGATAAGTATGAGTTCCATGTGTCGGTTGAGACTAAAATTTAATGTATTGTTGCTAAGAACATTTTGATTATTTAATCTGGAGTGTTCTTTTTATTTTGATTAAGAAAGAGAGTTTTTATTATTTATGTCTAAAAGATTAGAATTGTTGCCTGAAAAGAGCAACTTGAAGTTTGTTTACTTTGGAATGCCTGATAATGGGCGACCACAGTTTTTGATTGACGGTTCGGATGCAGACGCATTGACAGTAACACCAATTGGTAAGTTGCCAGAGGGTTTGAAGCCTAGAGATGAGGTGAAGTTTGAAAACTTGACGTTGGATTTGGTGGCAATTGGTGGTTCTCGTACTAAGGTATCAGGTCTTACAGCTGTGATTAAAAAGGGTAATGAGCCTATAAATACAGATTGGGCGAATGAGCCAAGCCGTACTATGGTTGTGGTTAAGGGTGAATATGTTCCTGTTGTTGACACTGATTTCTTTAGTGGTGACTTTATGTATGGGACAACCCGTGATGTCTTTGAAACTTTGAGTTATCAAGAACAACAAGATCGTGGTTCTCGTGTCGGTGATTTGATTGCTAAAGATGTTCGTGTCAGTGATGAAAATGGTAAAGCCATTACTGTTCGTGTCCCAGTTGTTGCCTTTCCAGAGGGTGCCTTTAAGCCATTTGATAAGGTTGAATTTGATAATTTGGTGGTATCGTTGTTTGACGGTTCAACTAATGATGATCCAGACCAAGATGTTTTGTTCTTCTCTGCTAGTGGCATTTCAAAGTCAAGTGCTGATAATAAGCCACAAACGCCTGCTAAACCTGCTGAAAATAAAGCAAAGTAATATTAGGAAAGGGGTTAATCAATGAGTAAATTATTTCCCCGTGGTTTCCGTGTTCGTTATTGGCATAGGCATTTAAGGCGTGATGTTTTTATTGCGATTGGACTTGCGCCAGTTGTCATATTTATGATCACGATTATCTTTCGGGTACTTGCAATTATGCCACCTAGTAAAGGGCTGGTAAGCTTCACAAAAGCACTGGTCACACAAGTTGATTGGTTGGCTTTTGTGAATAGTTTGTTACCAGGGCTTTATTTAACTTTGATTGCTATGGTTGTCTTAGTGCTTGGTGCTAGTTACTGGTATTGGAAGACTTATCAATTTCAAGGTTTCTGGGCGACTATTTTTCGTTTAGAACGCTTATCTAATTGGCTAATTGCTAATCAATATTATTTGGTCAAGGAAGTTGATGAAAAAGAACACCGTTTGAGTTTCAATCTAAGTGGTGAGAAAGGTGGTTGGCATTGGTAAAACAAAAAATTAAGCTGCCAAAGGTTAGTTTAAAAAATAATGGTAAGGTTGGTTTCTCAATCTATTTACCAATGGACGGACAAAAGTATCAAGATCGTTTTCGTGATCGGCGTATTTCACAACCTATGTCGGCTATGCTATTTGCTGACGGTGTGGGAACAAATGATATTTTTGGGTTTAAGTCATTTGACTTTATTTCTAATCCGTTGGGATTACGCTTAGGCTTATCTGATATGACCATAACCGATCATACGATTGAAATTATGAAAGGTGTGGTTTGGGATTATGAAAAATATCCCCAGGCACTTATTTCTGGTGATACGGGTTCTGGTAAGTCATTCTTTTTGTTTAGTTTGCTGAATGGTCTGATTAAAAGTGGTGCGATTGTTGATGTTGCGGATCCAAAAGAGACTGATTTATCAGTGCTTGGTAAAACTGCTTCACTTAAATATCGTGTGTCTTATGGTCGTGACCGCATTCTAAAATCGTTTTATCGTTTTTACCTTGAAATGATTAAACGTGGTCGTGAATATCATGATTTGTTGAATGATAATTTAGAAGAAAATGTTGGGAACTATCGTAAGTATGGATTGAAACCACATTTTTTTGTTTTTGATGAATTTGGGGCGTTCGTTTCTGGTTTGAAATATAACGAAAGTGAAGCGATTCAGCAAATATTGGGACAAATTACTATGTTAGGTCGTCAATTAGGTTACTTTGTAGCTATTGCTATGCAGAAACCAACAGCTGATACGATTGGTAGTGCGTCTCGTGATCAATTCCAGTTCCGTGTGGCACTTGGTAAGATGAAATCTAGTGGACTGACTATGATGTTCCCTGATGATGTTGATGAAGTGCAATTTAAGGAACTTTCAAAGAATTTAAAGGGTTGGGGTTATTTAGCTATGACACCAGGGCAAGCAAGATCATTCTTTGCGCCTGTTATTCCTAAAGATTTTGTCCCGTTTAAGTATTTTGATGAATTAGGTCAGCAATATCCAGCTAGTCCAGTTGAGCCAATGGGTGAAATTAAGGACTTTTTGGATAGCAAAAGCGCTAAATATGTAGAATTGAACTTTTAGTTAGTCTCTATTAGTTATTTGGCAGGTCTAATTTGGTTTAGTGATTGTAGGCAGTCGGGGTGCATGAGGCGTTAAGCAAAGCACTTACAGCACGTTGACCCTTTTCAGCCATGGAACAGCTCTGCTGTGGAAAAGGAAGCGCCCAGCTCTGCTGGTGCGCGACTGGTGGCGTTGGAAAAGGGGATTACGTGCCGTTGTGTCTTTGTAGCCGATTGTGCGCTGGATAACGTACAATCACTTGATCAAATTCGCCAACCCCCCAAATTACTAATAGGGGGGGTAAATTTACAGAAAAGCCAACAGGCAACAAGCCCTCATTCTTACGGGGCGTTGGTTTACAGCGATTTAATATTCGTGTAAAAACGTCTGTAATAATGAAAAAACAATATGAAAAATTTGCTTTATTATTAGATTTAATCTAATAAAAGTAGAAAAGAGGTTATTTAAACAATAATTGTTATATAAATATCTTGGTATTCTACCAAATGAATTATATGGCACGACGCATAATACAGGTTATGCGTTTTTATTTGGTCATTTTCTTGACGAACATGTCATTGATACACGGGTATATCAAGTTGCATTAGATAAATTACCCCCAGCGCTTGCATTGGGGACTATCGTGGATCCAGAACAGGTCTACCAGAAAGGAGAGGGTGATTGGTACATGACGTTTACCACAAATTCTGTTGATGAAAAAATGGATCGTATGCAGGTTTGGGACGTTATTTACAAACAAGTAAAACATGTCAGAGAAATATTTTAAGTTAGATTATGAAACAACCACGGGTGTTGACTTGGTTGCGTTTCGTCAGGAATTGGAATTAACCCAGGCGCAAATGGCATTATTTTTAAATGTTTCACGTCCCACATACATCAATAAAATTGAACGTAGTGATGAGGTGATTGCCAAATTATTGAATGCTGATCAGCGGCATACGTTAAGAGTGTTGCTGAATGCAGACGGTATGAGTTTATGGCTAGATTATTTAAGTATCTCGTTTAAAATGCGTACTGCGGAATGGCTAGTCAAAACGCTTTTACAGTCAGGATATGATTTATTTATTCAACGGGACGGTGGACGTTTTGGTTACTCAATTACCTACGCTTTTGCAGGGCAAGCCTTTATCACGGTGTATGGCAAAAAAGACGCGCCAGAGAGTTTGATTACGGTATCAGGGCAAGGCATACGTATATTGGAAAATATGCTTATGCAACAGGATAGAAATATCTTTGATTTTCTAAGTCTTGCTTTGGAGAACGGTGGTCATGTGACGCGAATTGATTACGCTTTTAACGATATGGAACGAATTTTCAATATTTTCGATCTCTACAAGATTGTTGAAGCCAAACGCTACACGCAAAAATTTAGAAGTGAGCCAACCTTTATTGGTAATGGTCAATCGGGTGGGGCAACCATGTACTTTGGTTCTCGTAGTGGTCAAGTGTTCTTTCGTTTTTATGAAAAAGACAAGGAACAAGCAACTAAACGGCATATCCCACATGAAGAGATTGGGATTAAAAACCGTTATGAAATTGAATTAAAACAAGATCGTGCACAAACATTAGCCCAGCACCTTGTCAAAACACGTAAAGTCGGACCCGAATTGTTTGCTTATTTGCAAGAGTACGTCAGATTTTATGAGGTGCCTGTCGATAAAATGGATAAGAAAGAAATTGACAAGTTACAGCAATGGGCGCCATGGCGTGCCTTTTTGCAACAGGCTAGTGTTGTTGAGTATGTTGCGCAACCAGTCGATTTATCTATGGCGCGTTCACTTGATTGGTTTATCACCCAAGTTGCCCCAACGCTAAAAGCCTTGATCTTATATTTTGGTCAAGAAACGATAGATGAAATCATTGATGACGCAGAATTAAGTCCACGTCAAAAGAAGTTGTTATCAGTTGCTGAAAAGGTCAACTTACCGTTTTAGAAATTTAACCGAGAGGAGGTGTCAAACATGTGGTTAAGACACAAAGAAAATTTAGATCAAGCTGAAAAATCTGTTGAAACACCCACTGTTCCTGAGAAAAAACTTGCTGATGAACCAGTTTTTAATATTGTTAAGCGGGACGATTTGGAAAAGCAATTTGATCCTGATGTCTTAGCAGATACAAAGCGCCTTAAAGAAGCTATGGATCAAAGTTGGGACGAAATCATTAAGCTGTTTAATGGCTTACTCACGGTCAATTATCGTGAAGAAATGACGAAACGATCACCAGTTAAATATATTCGTTTAACTTATCCTATGCCTAAGTTAGTTGATGAAGCGTTAAAAAATGCGTCACAACCTATTGAGGGTAACCAATTAGCTGGTGAACATGCTGTCTTTAATCAGGTAATCACACAAAGTTATGATCACTCACCATTGAAGCCAGCCATTGAGCAGTCGGATTTTAAGTTAAATCAATTTTATATTCAGGATCATCTGATGAGTGATGAATTAGAGTTTGTTATTTTACTGGAAGCGAAAGCTTAAACAGTCATTGATTGTTTGTAGAAAAAATTGGAGGACACACAGATGTCAGAACAAGGAACACAATTCAAAAAAGCACTTAGCGCTACTGCAACCGAAGCCCTTAACTTCAAGGCATTATCAAAAATTGAAGACGGTAATTTGTATGCTGCCGTGAACAAAGCTAAGGAAATCATGGAAAATGATCCAAAGTGGAGTGATTTAATTGGTGATGACCTAGCTAGCCTACGTCGTAACTTGTCTGTTTTGAACAAGCAATACAAGTCATTGCCAAAGGTGGCGGATAACGTTATCAATCTGGTAGAAGAAATTACGCAAAAAGTAGATCGGTTTGGGGGTATGTAAAATTTGTGTTTGATAAGTTAAAGTCAATCAAAAAAGGTTATGTTAAATCTCGTGAAAAACCTGATCAATCATTGCCTTATGCTAAAGTTCAAAAACGGGGCAAATGGATTAGGCGTTTTGTTAAAATTGCCCTGGTGTTAGTTGGATTGAGTGGTGCGGTTGCCTTTATTAAAGCTAGTAACGTGAGCCAAACTAATCATAAGCTGATTACTAAGATGAAAACGTATGATGATAAGCTAGAAAAAGCTAGTATGGGACAAAGTGTTTATTCACCTAGCCTTAATCGCTATGCACAAGGCTTTTTTCAAACCTATTTTACACAATCA
>JAEBDU010009076.1:6101-23639 GCA_016802625.1 Heliconius numata | reverse complement strand
TTTTTTTTTATTTGAAAGGTAGTGCTTCCCATGTGGGAACCAATTTTTTTTGGTCTATTTTTGACAATGGTATCTATGAGAAAATCACATAAGTATTAAATTTGTATTGGTACGTGTGCGACAAAATGACGAATATCTCAATATCACGCCAACCGATTCTAATGATTCTTTTCTTATTTGAAAGGATACACTTCAAGAATAGTTTGATGAAAGTTTGGTTAGGTTCTGATTATAAAATCAAAATTGAGAAAATTTGTTTTTATTTTGGTAAATATTAATTATACTGGTATAGTTACAAGGGAAAACTTTGTTAAAATTATTCGCAGAAGTATGATTCCCTATCGTTGCATTTCTTTTCAACCAACCTCAAAAAAGAAGTTTTCATTTTCAACCGACTTCAAAAAAGGGAGAGGTTCCCAATTCGCCCGAATATTTTTTATGTATTTTCTTGTTAATATACCAAAATGTTAGTTTCCACAAAAATAATACCTAATTGAGTCAAGTTTTACATATCACAACAGATGCCACTCGTTAACAACCACTACCACCACAACCAACACTCGTTTAAGAAGTATCCTTTTAAGGTTAAAGTATCCTTTTAAGGTTACCTTTTAAGGTAACTTATCACTTAAAATCGTAAAAAGAATTAATTTTGAACAAAAAATACCGAACCGAAAAACAACGGAACGGATAATTTTACATAAAATAAAACTTATTTTGGTTTTGTTAAACCAAAATAATAAACAAAAATTTTATACCTTTAGGTTTTCGCACTTAATATGTATATGTAATTCTTTGGTAACAGTTTTTATCTTATTCCTGCAATCTTTGAAAACTACATCCGCTGCTTTTTACATCAACTCATATGACACATAACCTCGAGTTGATTTCCGAGCATAAGTCCGCATGTTACTAAATTACAATATTTTTTAGTATGAAAAACTACAATATTTACATCCCATTATTAGTACAAATGAATTGGCGAATGTTTTTCGTCACAACAACAGGTCACAACATGCCCCAAAAAAAGGGAACATCTAGCCCCAAAAACACGTGTTGAAAAAAAATTAAATATAAATAAGATATAGAAAACATAAATAATTTACAAATAGTGTTCCGAAATAGTAGGTAATATAATGTAAAAAAAACACTAACATACTCGAGGCTAATCGTTAAAATTTGTGAGATAGACCAAAAATATGAAATGCAAAAATATTTACAATCGTGCACCAACGACACCCGTGTGCTGTTCCATTGGTTTCGGGTGCCACTGGATTGTTCAATATGCTGGACATGGGTGCGCTATCACATGGCATTTAACTATATGTTTACTAAATATTCCTATCACTTTTCTCCGCGAAATTATTTCCATCGGAACAACTTACCTCGGTAACTTTTAGCCCCGCTCTCCCCTACTTGTAAAACACCTTTGGTTTTATTTTTTGTTCTTCTGTTTAATGTATTGTAATTAAATAAAAAAACAGTATTTCCGTAATATATTACATATTTTAACCTGTCAATGTATTTTATTTTTATTTCTGTGTACACCTAAAAATATTGAAAAAAATCACAACTGTTAAATAGCATAAATTATCCATTTTCTGCAAGCTTTTCGATTTACACGGTTTTGATTTGAAAATTTTTAATTTTCGATTTACACGTTTTTATCAGGAACGTATCTACCGTGTAAACCGGGGGATAGGTGTATTTATATTTTTTGTTTGTGGAATTTGAAATAATATCTATAGTTTTTTAAATTAGTTTTTATGTTTTAATTATGTAGTTTTTATTAGTTTTACATCGTATATAGCAGGGTAGGTCAAGGTAACCTGGGAACCTAGTGTTAAGCTCGTAAAAGCTCGATTGATAGTAAGGCACTTCCATTCGAACTTTCCGTCGAAGCTTGGCAGGAGTCGAAATGACAACTGTCGAGTTTACGATCGCACCCTTTTACCTTGCACTAGTACGGCGTATGTTATAAATGTATTAAAATCCTATAGAGGACGAAACTGGAAACTTACTGTCTAACTTAATCAATAAAAAAACTTATAACTTAAATATCCAATCGTAAATAAATCAGACATGCAGTTTTAAAAAATACAAAGATTTATATTTTGCCCCTATATATTATATACATTAATTTTGAAGCAAATTTCGATTAAATTTCTTCTATTGTAACAGTCATATCGAATTAGTTTTCACAAAGTATCGATAATCGATATATAGTCGTAAAAGTCAATAGACTACATAAATAAAAAAGCAACGTGTAAATAATCATATGAAAATAAGAGAAAAAAGTTATCCACTATTTTTTCCACGTAAATAGAAGCGTCTTTACGTACAAAAGTTTAGTATGAGTTCGCGATACATTGAAGCACCTAAAGCCGGCTTTGGTAGAATACGAGTATAATATTATCGGGGTGTTAGATATTATATTGCCTATAGCTGGATTAATGTGATCTCATTGCTATTGATTCTTGGCAAGTCGTTTGTTGTTGAATTTCTTTTTTCGACACCATTTTAATATAAATATAGAGGAAGTTAGGCCATTCGTGTCGAAGGAGTACAAAGTGTGACTGTATACGGTCGATAATGTCGTAGGAAGCTTTTTAATAGGAATATAAGAGAATTTTTTGTTAAAATTAACACCATTATTGAAAAAAATTGAAACGAAAATTATAATGGTAATATATCTAAACAAATATTAAATATCTGCCATTTGATCTCAATAGAATATTAGATGTAGATAGTACATTAATATAATATATAAATAGTATCTAATAAAATGAATGAATTAAAATAGACATCTAAAAATAATAAATAACTAATCAGCATTACAATAAAAATAATCAGAAAATTATTTTAAGCAACAATATTGATTTTCAAATATGATGGCAAGTTCAATTCTGATATTCTAAATATAAAAATAATGAACATGCTAATTAATTTCTTTTATAATCTTAATTAGTTAAGTCACATTGCTTTTACAGTAATTTCGTGCAATACAAAAGATCAAAGTCGTATGCTAAAAGTGAGCCTTAGAGAGCCCTTGAAAGAAATTGATTTGATTATATTTTTTTAAAGAAATTTTTTTCAATAATGTTAAGCATTACTTCTACTCATTCTATTTAATCTACATTTTTGTACAATAAGAAAATATAATTTAATTTATACAATATGTTTTTCATAATATACGAAAACTTACGTAAAGTAAGGCTTTTGTTTTCCGTATTTTTCATTTAGTCAAAAGACAAGTAATTAGGGCACAGATTATATGTAAATATATAGTATCTACTAAGAAACTAGAAATGTATCCTTATAATAATAAAAGTAGGTCATTTTAATTATATAGGATTAACCATCTCCAATTAAATGAAATAGTCTTCACAAAAGTGCTGAAGGAATTTTTATGGTGATCCTATTTTCGATAAATTTACCTACTACAATTACTTATAATTTACAAATGGAAGAAAACATAATTATTTTATTGTGCCAACATTATTAAAATGTATTTTTTTATCTTTATAGTTAAAGCTGTAGATTAAAAATACAAAATTAGTCTTTAGGAAATGGAATTAAAAAAAAATATATTAATTGCCAGTTTTTTAGTTTAACTAGTTGTAAATATTTATAAGATATTAAAGTAAATGTCATTTGCTTAGCTTGGCAAGTGTTTTACATATTTTATTTTGAAACATGAATTACGTAATAAAAGAAAATAATAATCGTTCTACATTTATTTGAAGTTACAGAAATACTTTGATGAATACAAAAAAAATCTAAAAAATAAAATGGAGGTGTTATAAAATTTTACGCGAAAATAACAAACATCTTTTGCAAATTTAATAAAGTTATTTATAAAGATATGGTAAACAACAACAATAATGAGCGAACTTTGTTTACCACACACGCACCTAAATACGACAAACACGTAGAGTGTTTGCGACAATTTAGTATTATATTATTTATTCATACATCATGTATCAAACGTGTATTGCCACTCAACACGCTATTCTTGTCCTGAAAAATGTTTTTTACAAGATACTTAAAAATAGATTGTATTTACTTTAATTTTCACATATATTTATAAAAAATATGTTGAATTTTTCTTATTTTAAAAGAGCTAGCCTAGGATTTTTCATGAAGAGAAGTATGGGGATACCTCTCTTCTCACTTTTCCGTCATAAATCTTTTTTGCCATTCTCTCATCACTCATTCGTTCGACGTGCCCAAACCAGCTGAACACGTTCTTCTTAATTATCACCGTGACATCCTCGCTAGTACCATTTGTGTATCTGTTCATTACGGATTTGACCAGCTAAGCTGACTCCGCATATCTTACGAAAAGATTGCATCTCCAGAGCATTCACTTTTCTTTCATTCTTCTTCTGTAATACCCACGATTCGCTGCCTTATAACGGTACCAACACTGCACTACGTACAATAAACGTCAGCAGCTGCACGTTTTGCCGTCTCATCAACGCAGCTAAGGCACCTTACTGTTTAACTATTATCACTGATCTTGCATTCCTTCCTTATTTCATTTCTTTCAAATACCAGAACCTTTTACTTGTATCCTTAGTCAACGATATTAGATTAGGATTGTTATTAAACCTTGTCATCCTCTATACTACTTTTGACACGACAAACGCTAAGATCTAACAAAGAGGTATGGCCGTAAGGCGCTATATATCTTTATATATTCGTTTTGTACGACAGTCGGTCAGTGTCAACCCGCATAATTGGGTTAAAAGTAACTTGGTTACAAGGGTAAAGTCGTGTCGCTTTGAACGATGATGGACGATGCCGTCGTTTGCAATATCTCAGTGCTGTGTATATAATAGCTAAAGGTGTATTAAAATATTTATTATTTCGGATTTTATTTTTGTTTGAAATAAAAGTTATTTTGTTATAGTAATATGTTTTTTTTTAAATAATATAAAAGGTAAAATAGATGGTCAAACACTTTCGGTCTTAAAATAGTCATTGCTACTTGGATTTTATTAATTAGCTATAATATTTAAGTAGTGTAAATATTATGTGTCTGGTTGCCTTTATTTATTTTGGATATTGCTGCGTTTTGCCTAGACAGCAGAGCAAAGACATGGAAATATTAAATATTTCATTTTCTCGAGTGAGAATCGAAACCACAACCTGCCGCGTTTACTCTCACACGCTTAGGCCTCTGCGATACCACTAGACCTTCATAGTTACCCTCTTTTAATAAGCAACAATTCTGAATATGCTATTAGAATAATATTCTATTTACTTGCTACGTTTTTTTATTTTCCTATGGAATAATATGAAAAATGCGTAACTCAAAAATTAAACATTTGGATGTAGATGATTAATTTTAAATGTATTGTTTCCTCTCAAATTAATTGAAGCACAGTTTTCCACATCCTTCCGTTCTGGGCCATCGGTGACGTCATTTTGGTGTGACGTCATAAATGATTTACTACCGAATGTCAATGTGATTAAGTCGCTTTGCGTTGTTAATAAAGGATAAACTGACGACTGTAGGTGGGTCTATTGTGGGGAATCGATTTAGTTGTTTAATTATTAAATAAGATTTAACTTTCTATCTGTGTTGGTTTAATTAAAGTTAATTAGAAAGCAGTTTCACGCTAGCTATCCCGCATATAGCAGGGTTAGTAGAGGTAACATAGAGTTAAGACTTAAGACGCTCTTTCCTCCGCCGCCGAATTCTGCTTACATATTAAATTAAATAAATTTAATAATTAAAATTAACAATACTTAAATGTATAACTTAATATAGTACACATATGGATATTTAAGATAATGACTGGTTAAATTTGACTTTAGTAGAAGTTAGAGTGATGATAATTCTTAAAACAGATCCTGGCTTCGTCAATTAAAAAAAAAATTAAATCAGCTTCACGCTGTATCCCGCACACAGAAGGGTAGGCAGAGGGAACCTAGCCTCCGTCAATCGTGGTAACATTTTTATCCTGATCTCGGTGTTCCATATCCCCGGATATGGCGTTAAGCTAAAAAAATAATAATTTTAAGATATTAAAACGAGTCTCTGTCTCCAACACATCTGACATTTTCATTTCATTTGATAACAAATAGCCTTCAGTCAATAAACACAATTGATCCATTATTGTGATACGCACGCTTCGACGTTTTTAAACGGGATTTTTTTAACATCTACTCGTATATTATATCACTTCAGGCTATGAGACCTTTTAGGGGATTTGTTTAAATTCCAAATTAAATACGAGGCTTAAAAATTAGATAAATCAATTTTATTATAAAAATATATAGCTAAATTGTAATGTACATTTATTTATATTTCATATATACATGCTAATGTACATTTGTGAAATATTTTTTTAAACTTTCATTTCTTCGCTCTGGTGACGAGGCAAAGCGTTGAGTTCCGCCAGTCAACACACAATTCCAGAATTTGGCGAAAAATGGGGAACGGAATGTCTTAAAGCTAAGTTCTCTCTGTTTACCTTGCTGCTAATGGAAGCTAATTTTTTTAAATAAATAATAGCTATACCTAATTTCTTGTAAACGGTCTAGTATAAATGTTATATATACATTTTGTTTCTGCATTTAGGTACGAGTATGTTATTTAGCTGAAATGTAAAAGCATTAAATCGTACATTCGTTTCTAAAATGAATACCGATATCGCTTAAAGAAGTTCACTGATTGTTCCTTAAAATTTGATTTAAAGTAATTTATTCCTCATTTTACAGATAAAATAAAATTATAGAAATTTCTCATGACCTTCAACGCCCTTGTGCTAATTATTATTATATCACGAGAAATTCAATAAAACTGCTAGATATCGCATTTCGTAAAATACAAATTCAATTTATTCCTTCTTCGTTATTGATGGCAAGTACTTGATGATTGATGATGATGATGCGGTAGTCATCAATTGTATTTGTTCTTCATTCCATTCCTCCATTTTGAATTCAAAATTCAAAATGGATGACTCATTTTGAATTTTGAATTCAAATGAACTTCATTAAAGTTGAACAACTTTAATGGAAGATTAGCTCGAAAAATATATTTTTTAAAAATATTTTTAATAAAAGTATTACTAAATGTTTGTCCCTTTAACACTACGTAAAAGAGCTATGTTTATAGTAGTTATAATATTTAATAGTTAAAACAATTAACTTACTTAACTTCAATTGTAAATATATTCATGTGCGTTCTCGCTCTATATGGAATAGCTTTTATAAAGCTTTTATAAGTTAACTCATCTAAGAATATTTCAACCTTATTATCGCAATATATTATTCTCTTGTCTAAAAATGTAACAATATAATTTTATAAAAATAGAAATCCAATTACAACAAGAATATACGACATACGTACTAAGTAAAATATTTATAATAAAATAACCACTTATTAAAAAAGAAAGGAAATCAAACAAAATAATCTTCTTCTCTTGCAATTTATTAAGATAATATTTCCTAATTTTGCGTCCAGTTTCACAGTCGAGAAATTTTGAAATTTTCAGTCGAAATTCTTGCTCTAAGCGAGCAGGTGTAAACTTTGTCCTTTATAATTACTAAAATACCACTCAAATGAAATAAATTAAGTAAAGGATGATTTAATTTAATTTAATTAATCGAAAGGATCAAAAGGGCTGTGACTGTACATTTTTACAGCTTGTAAATAATTAAGAAAATTCTACAACAATTAATTTCAGATTTATTAATCTTTAATTTTTTGTATTATTTTTTTAAATTAATAAATAACGAAATTACTTTTATTTGTATGTCTTATATTGGTTAATGTAAAGTAATAAAAAATATTTCACGTTTTTTCCCCAGTTTTTCCCTTTTTCTCCTAATTTTCGTTTTTAATTGTCAACTAAAACTCATCAAAATCAACCCCATTTCTTCTGATAAGGGAATACCAGGAAACAAATGTTTAGCCTACTTCTTTTACGATAATCCTCTCATCTGAGTTTTATCTTCAATTTTGTCCTAGTTTAGATAAATTTTTGACACGCTTTTTTTAAGCGTCACGCGGACCATATCGTGGATTCATTTGTGAAATAAAACAAGGAAAATCATTAAAGTTCACCTCGTTAAATAAAGTTATGATATTAAAAGTTTTTCTTCTTAGTTATTTCTTCTTCCTAATAGTATTTTTTACGAAAGTAAAAAAAAGAAAAAAGTTCACTTCTGAAAGTAGGCTATCATAATTTTTATATAGATGACGCTATAGAACACTTGTGTTTTTATTATAAAATATTGTTATTAAATTTAATTTGAGGCTAGTCGTGGTTCAGTGGTACAATCGTTCGACTGTAAACGCCATAGGTCGTGGGTTTGTTTCTAGGAAATTAATATTTAATATTTTCTTTTTTTTTGCTTTGGTAACGAGGTAACGCAGCATTGATTCTACATTCCGCCACTCAACGTGTCTTTTAACACTAGATTGCCAGGCACCTTCTGCCTTTCTTGTTATGTGTGGGATACAGTGAGAAGCTAAGAAAATGTTTTTATATTACGATATATAATGTGCTTCATATTATAACATTTACGTATGTAATTTAATCAGCTTCACTGTATCTCGCACACAGCAGGGTAGGCAGAGAGAACCTAGTGTTAAGAGATTCCGTTCCCCACTTTCTGCCTCATTCTGCATTGTGTGTTGAGTGGCAGAACTCAACGCCACGCTTTGCCTCGACACCAGAGCGAAGAAATGGAAATATGAACGTAAATAAATATAAACTTCCTCGAGTGAGGATCGAACCCACAACCGTCGCGTTTACAGTTGAACGTTTGTGCCGCTACGCCACGACGGCCTAATATATAGCCATTGTATATATAGTAAGAAACACTACTGAAACTTCTGTTTGTTTCACAACATATTGTAAACAGTAAGCAACCTTAATCTGTTGTGGTTACTGGAGAATTTCAATATGTATCGTAAGTTGGCAGACAAATATTTTGATATAATTTGAATAATTTTACAATATTAGTGGGTGATTTTAGATATTAGTTGGCCTTGAAGTTCTAGATTTTGTTATTATAAGTTTATTTATTATCTAAGCGTACAGACTTCAAATCTTGTACCTATACCGTAATAATATGTTTTTAATATCTTTTACAAATTCAAAGAAAATATCTTTTTCATTAGGTGTCGTATCATTTTCTTTCAATTTCATAAGTAAACCCCGACGAACACAAAGGGGTTAAAAGCTTGAAGCGACTTTTTTGGGTCTATGGTATGGTACCTCCCAAGCGGATGAACCGATTTTGATTTAGTTTCTTTAGTATGAAAGGTTACTTTATGACGTCGACGAGTGTCTTGTTATCCATGATACAAGAAAATATGTTTAGTCGTTTGAAGAGATTATATCAATCATATTTGTTTTTGTGAAAATATTAGAGTTCATGAGAAAAATAATATCGTATTAAAAATAATTTACAATTTAAAGAAGCTTATTCGAACTTTTTGATGGAATGCTTTAATTAGAGACGCCAATTAAGTTTTTCTTTGACGTTTCCATTAACCCCTTATATTAAAAGATATAACGATTTCCTGGAAATTAGGAATAATTAATTTTGCTTATCATTCTAAGACAGAGATTTGAATTATAAGTTTTAGAAAAACAAATAAACTTTAACGATTTACTTGTAAGCTGATGAGGAAAATTATAGATATTGTTTTTAGTCTTTATACTAGTAATAATTTTGTAAAATAGTTATTAAGTTAATTTTTGCTAAGCTTAATAGTTATTTAGTAAGCATATACAGTTGTATATCCCACTAATATGCTTAACTCAAAGGTTACTATTATCCACACTTGGGAACTGAGAGAAGTTAAATTAATATGCTAAAGCACTGTTCGAACTCTTGGGACTGCTGTTACGTATATTCTATACATTATATTCTTATCAAGAAATTCTAAATTTTAAGTGCTCTAAGAAATTGCTTTCGTATGTATAATGTTTATTTTGACAATCTTTAATAAAGCTTTTTTACGTGGTATGAAATATTCTTAAAAAATTAATAAATGCTTATATACATTTTCAATATTCTTTTTTATTCAAATACTTCTCGTAAGCATTTTGTTTTAGATTATCTTAAAATTTTGTATAATTTTATGTATGAAATATAAAAGAGCGGCGTTAAGTTTCGCCAGTCAACACGCAATGCCTCAAGAATTCCTAAATACCTTCATATTATGTTCTATATGACCATACTAGAGGTGGATACAGTAGGCGAAGGTAAAAAACTAAGCTGGCTAAGCAGCCTAATGCTTTAAGTAATTACTTGCCTTATCAGTTAATTTCCTGAAGGGCTTTCAATGACAGCTTTTATTGTTTTTTGTTTATCTGTGTATTACTTTAAGAAATAGTGCGTATATGTGATGAAGTTCTCTTTGCAAAATAGAGAACGGAACATCTTAATATTAGGTTCTCTCTGTCTTCCCTGTTTTTGGGGGATGCAGCGTGAAGCTGAAATTAAAAAAAAAACGGACAAGCGTGAGTCATGAAATCATAGGGCTGTGGATCTGAGTATATGGTTTGCATTTCAACTGTATATAACCAGGCGTTCTTGAGATAAATACTCTTAGCAGACAGACAGACAACAAAGTGACCTTATAAGGGGTTCTTTTTTCCCTTAAAAAGTACCTAACTCTAAAAAGTAGTTAGTTTTAAAGTAAAATATATTTTTTGTTTTTCCGTCTTAAAAATTTCTTTGAGAAATAAACGGATGATGTCGACAGGAATCTGTGTTATAATTTGATTAATTTAATATAGAAAGCTCGCTTATTACACGTAAGTGCCTATTCCAAATAGTTTGCGGTTTTACGCGGTGTAATATCGCGCGTTTGTATGACAGTACGACTAGAAATTCATATATATGTGCGGATTTAATTAAATTGTTCTACCTATAGTGTATATACATAACAGTTTTTTGTGTTTCTCATTTTTTTCAGGGTTCCGTACCTCAAAAAGTAAAAACGGAACCCATATAGGATCGATTTGTTGTCCATCTGTCCGTCTGTCAAGACCTTGAAATCCCGTAGAAGTATCAAGCTGAAATTAATGTCCAATATTTAACAATACAAACTAAGAAAAATATGAAAAGTTGAAAAAATTAAAGATGTTTCATAAAAAACAATAAACTAATTTGATAGAAAGTAGGTACTTTGACTAACAAAAAAAAATTAAAAATCTCATGGCATTTTCTTTTAGTATGATGGGCGAGAAATTCTGTATTTTATATTATGTTTTGCGTAAGATATATTTTACGTAAGATATAAAAAATATTAAATTGTCTTAATACCTCGTCCTAGGTATTATCCTGTCATTAAATAATTAACGTATAATATATATATTGTTATTCGCTGAAAAGAAACTTCTGTGAAAATCAAAACATTTTAAAAGGGGTACAGAAATTTTATCTCCTGCCACAAGAGTAGGTACTGTTTGATACAAAAGGGTTAATGGATCTCCTTTGTGGCATCTCTAAGAGTGTAATTAAATACTGCATGCTGCTACATTATTAAAAGATTTAAAAATTTTGCGCTCATTTTCAAGTTTATTAATATAAAATCCAGTATAGCAGGGACATAAATGAACGACAGGTAGTGGGTTCGATTCCCAATCGAGGAAATGGAATATTTCATATTTTCATTTTCTTCACTAATGATACTAAGTCATACTTCACTCCACATCAAATATCACGCAATGCCTTCCTTGCGGAAAATAGGTAACGGAGTGTCTTAACACTATGTTCCATCTCCTTACCCAGCTGTTTGTATACAGCGTAAAACTAATAAAAAAAAACAATTTCGTAAATATTACTTGAAAGCACCAAGACTTTTATGTTTTTATAACTTAAAACAAAAATATTCTTGGTACGAAAGTAAGATTTAATCCGAATCTATTAAGAGGCTAATTTCCATTCGATAATCTGGGGGCGTCCCCGCCTACGCAATGGTAGCTGGTGGATTTGTGTGGTTTCCTAGAAAAATTAAGATAATCTTTTAGGATGACAGGTAAAGCACTTCCTTTGTTAAGTTTTATAGAAATTAAATTAAGCTAATATTGCTTTTATTTATGTATATTATGAAAATATATTTATTTGTAACGAATATACGAGTTCATACACAAAAAACTAGAAATATATTGATTTTTTTAACTTAATACATATTTTGTAAAAGCAGATTATGTTATAAAACCTAAACCTTATTAATTATACCACTTGTTTAGATTTAGTTTGTACTCATAAGTTAGTTACTAATGAACCTAATGAACGCCTTTGGCTAACATCGCTAAAACTTGGAGAACATGGGTAATATACTTAATCTTAAGATACTATACCCAATGCCTTATATTATGAAGAGGATTAAAGCTTTTCATTAAATAGTCTACTTCGTAATTTGTATAATTTCTTTGACGGCCGCTTGGAATTATATTTATTGGGTTCCAATTTTAATCATTAAGAACTTTAGTGAAAGCAGTTTGGTAGAAATAATGTTTACAAGTGACTTTTTGCAGCAAAACGAAGAAGTTATTTAAATAGATTCGGTTATACTATTCGGCTTAGAAAATATATAAATAATAATAAATCTATAATTTCTAAGCGTGGATTTGGAGCATACATTTTCTCTGACTTCAATACATACTCGTATGTAAAATACTTATTTTGAAATGTTTGAGCTTATCTTGTATTTGTAAAAATATACTAAAACCTTATCACATGTATTAACTGTATTAATTTCATTTGTTTTATTTTTTCTGTTTTTTTGTTTAAGTTAATTAATATTTGTTTCTTCGTTTTGTGCTTTAGTTAATTAATATCAATTATGGTATAATAAAGTATTAAATAAATAATAAAAAAATAAGTTAAAAATATAAAATTATAATTTAATCGATATTTCTTCCCAAATTTATACCTCCGAACGTTTCTTTTGTAATATTTATATTGTACGTGCCAAATAATGTAGCTTATCGCGATATATGTAATCATTTATTGTATCAGTTGCTTGAATTCTGAATACCTACTAAAAGATCTTTTGTGTTGAAAGATATAAGCCTATATAATAACAACAAAAGGGCCAATACAATATAATAGGACATTTAGTCTCCCAAATAATCAAAGTGCGGTCGGTCGCTAGGGGAACGATTACCCTTCATTTGGAATCGGACCAACTATTGAGCAATTTCTTAGATAATTGTGTTCGAGAGACATATTATACAATGGATGTACTTGAATTATTTTTTATGGAGATTTTTTTTATTTTTAATAGATAAATTAATTTTACACAGATACTATTAAAAATGAAATAATTAAGTTAGTTGATTTAACATAACGTATATCTTCTGTGCAACAATTGTAGGTTGAAATTTACGGAAAGAAACTTTTAATATATCTATTATATATAACTAGCGGACGCGCGCAGCTTCGCTTGCGTATTTAGGGGTGAATTCTAATAAACCACGAAACACATGTTCAATTAAATATTTTTATGAGTCAAAATTTCAAATTTTATAATAATCGTTGGCGTTTTAAAGATTTTTCCATACAAACTTTCAACCCCTCATTTGCACCCTTAGGGGGAGAATTCTAAAAAACTATGAAACACATGTTCAATTAAATTCTTTAAAAAATCTAAATTTCAAATTTTATAAAAATCGGTGCCAATTTAATTTTTTTCCGTACAAACTTTCAACCCCTATTTCACCCCTTTAGGGTTAAAATTTTTCAAAATCCCTTCTTAGTGGATGTCCAGATTACGAAAGCAAACATCTGTCCAAATTTCACGTTTCTACCATATATATATTTACATATACTTCCTCTGTGTTTTTTTTAAATGTTGGCAATAGAAAGTGTAGGTGAAATGGAATGTTTTTTTTTATCTTAAATAATAATAAAATTATATTTGCAATATTCTCAAGCTCCATTTATGAACAAATAGGAAAGAACACCGGCAAATATTTAATGAGAACACTAATTATTTTCTCAAAACAAACATAGATAACGTAGCCTACGGGTCACCTATGCGGACTTTGCTATACAACTGTATTATATCTCCAGTATTTATATTAAGTATATTCGTGATTAATGAGTGGTAGAGACATGAGATTTGAGTGTCTCTAAGATTTGAAGCATGAATCAGTTATTATTTATGTAAGTATTATTTTAAGCTTAATTTTCTGACCTATCGCTGTGTGAAACGGAGTATCTGAACACTAGGTTCCCTCTGCTTTGCTTTGTGCGGGATACAGCGTAAAACTGATTTAATTTTTCATTTATTCAAATTTCACCCTTTTTGAACGTCTTTGCCTTTTTGTTTTTTCTTATCACTTTCTTTTTCTTTATTAAGTTATTGGTTTTTATGAAATGAAGATTAACCGGCCTCTCAGTAAGCCTCCTTCATTAAGGCTAGGCGTCCAGCGAATATCTTTAGGATCTCGCTAGCTTTTGACTGATGGCCATCAAGTGCTGGGGCCGATAATGACAAAATTTGAAAGTTTTAATAGAAGTTTCCCAAAATAGATATGATCTATCGTGCGAACTCCGATTTTTGCGTCGTTTGTGCATTTAAAAGTGAAAAGTTAAAAGAAAAAATGTAAAGTAGGAGTATACTTTATATACTCCTTTCTTCAGTTTAGTAAAACAAACTTCAATATTAAGTTCAATAAAGTCTTCAAAACTCTTCTAAATTCTAAATTCTTCATACTTCATAAAACTTAAAATAATATGAAATTAAGTAAACATTTTGCCTTTTGGTTTTGTTATCTATACATAAATGCATAATAATAAAATACTTGGATTAATGTAAAAATTATACACAATTTATACATTTTATTATCACAAAAATGATTTATTTCAATTGTTGCGACTGCGAGAAACCAAAAAAATACAAGGAAAATGGAGGACCAAACGTTGAAATATATTTTCTTTAAGGTATTTCTTAAATTACCAGAATAAATTATATATAACATTAAATATACTCTATAAGAAATATGTAGCTTTGTATATAATTATTTCTACATTTCATATTAAGTCTTATTAGTTATTAGATGGCTCTTACAGCTTCACGCTATATCCCGCACACGGCAGGGTAGACAGAAAGAACCTAGTGTTAAGACACTCCGTTCCCCACTTTAAGCCGAATTCTGAAGGCATTGCTTGTTGAGTGGCAGAACTCAACGCCATGCTTTATGGCTCTTACATACGCGTATAATACACAAAAGGAACGTCAATCACAAAATGTTAAAAAATGTAACACAAGTGAAACGTCAAACAAGTAAGCTTTTAAGCTTTATTTTCGTGAAAAGTTGACATTAACAATTTTGCTTATCAAACGGAGAAGTTGGAAGAACTGTCTCGTTACTTAATACTGATTGCTTCGTGAAATTTAAGTTATTTTATTATTAAATGTCACAAGAACATCTTTAAATCATTAATTATTATTTACGTTAAAAGTAAACAAGAAGCTCCAACTCGACTAATTTACCGACCGACTTGACAAGTGCGGAGAAATCAAAATATTAAATATTTAATGTCGTTGAGTGGGAATCAAACCCACAACCTGTCGTACAGTCATACGGTTGGTGCTCCTGCGCCCTCAAATAAATTATATGTGATTATAATATATATACTCGTATATTACAAGATAGTTATGGAAATTATGTACATAAAGTTTCATGAATTAGTTAAATTTCAATATTTATATGGTCCGTATGTTTAGGACAACCTAGACTCGTCTACACATAGAACTTAGTATAGGTATATGTGTTTCGGAGATATTAACAAACAATTATTCTATAGTCATCGCGACACAATTTCGTGAAAATTGAAAATATCTCGAAAATTGTTCTGAAAGTGGGGAAAGAGTGTCTTAACATTAGTTTACCCTTTTACACTCAGCACACCCTACGGGATACAGCGTGAAACAAAAATAGTGGTAAAATATAATTTCACAAAATAACTGTTTTTGTTTATATTCTATTAGAAAAAGGTTCACCAAAGGTGATTGTGAAATGAAATGAAAATGCGCATTATTATTACTATATAGATTAAATTTTGTATAGGGGTACCTACCCTTTTTTAAAATATCTATATTAAAAAAAAGATCATTGACCTATCTAAACAGGGTTTGTTTTCATAGAAATTTAGCTGAAATTATTTATATACTGTGCCATAAATACAAAATTGAAAAATTATAATATATGTGATTAATAAAAAAAAATGAGTGCTGATATGTTTTTAGTTTTCTTTAATGTTGAAAAGGAGGTGAGGGGAACTGAGTGTATCATTCATTTCACTAACTTAAAAAAAATAAGCTAGGATAAGATAGTTATGTTGCTTAAAAGCCAGTAACAATTCCATATGATTCTCTGTGGAAATAATATTAGGTAATATATTATAGGTACGATATTTTTTTCTAAGATAACTGTGCTAAATTGTTTTCTATAAACTTATTATTATATACTGAGTGTAAGTTGATGTAATAGTTAATAGATATTGGAACACCTTAACTTCTAAGTAATCAAAAGTTTACCAAACTTTCAAAGTTAAACATCCCGCTAAATTATAAAATATACATATGTCTATATAGAATTATACGATTTGATCTGTTTATATATATATATATATATATATATATATATATATGTCGGAGTCGGGTAGAATTCCCTCGCACATAGTATTTCAGTACCCGGTCTACTGTGGGCTTCCGTGGATAATGTTGGCATGAGTAAACACAATTTGTGATATTACGAATTAATTACAACACCGTAATCAATTCACAAGAAAACAGCTATCGCTATCCCAGTAGGTAGATACACAGCACGGAACGCGGGACAGTTTCAGTGTCGTCTGCACCGGCCGACTGCCCAACACAAAGTGAGTCGATGTCCGTCGGCCACGCCTCGAGTCGACTCGCCTCGACTCGCCCCTTCCATAACGATGCATAACACTAACTCTGTCGAGCGCCAATAGATGGCGCTGGCGTTCCGGAACCACCTCAGTACTACAAATTCCGACACGGCCATCCTGCTAGCACACGTCCTCGTGTGTTGGTTAGCTTAGAAGAAAAAGCTACAACAGTACCTCGTACCGCTCGGCCAACCTACACCAGAACCTTCCCAACCAACTTCCAGAATCGTACACTAGAACTGTACACTAGAATTGTATACTAGAACTTGATACTAAAACCGTACACTAGAATTGTACACTACAATCGTACACTAGAATTGTACACTAGAATTGTACTATAACTTTACACCAGACCTTTATACCAGAACCTTATACCCAGAACCTTATACCCAGAACCTTATACCAGGACCCTACACCAGGACCTTACACCAGGACCTAACACCACAAATGTTTACCACAACTGTATACCACAACTGTATACCACAACTGTATACCACAACTGTATACCACAACTGTATACCACAACTGTATACCAGAACTTTATACCACAACAACTTGACACCAGATCAACTTGACACTAGAACAACTCGACACTAGATCAACTCGACACTAGATCAACTCGACACTAGA
>JAEBDU010009074.1:17943-31008 GCA_016802625.1 Heliconius numata | reverse complement strand
TTAGAATTAAAATATTTTCATTTTGATTTTCTAAAGATTTTCTTTTTAAATTTTAATCTTAAACGTAGGTATTTATGAAAAAAAATTATATTAATATACTTCGTCTTCAAATTTATTAATTATCGAGTATTCTGAAATAATATAAGATACTTTTCTTAAGCCATTATTTGTTTTAAATATCTGGAAGTGGGATTCCCCACTTCTCCATACAGAAGTGTCTTAACACTAGGTTCCTAGGTTCCTTCGCTATGTGCGGGATACAGCGTGAAGTGAATAAAAAGAAAGCAATCGAGTTTGATGCAGGATCTTCTCTGCCTTCCTGTAGTACTGACTACTGACATTTCTATGTAACTTGACAATTACAAAAGTTCTTTTAATAATCTAATTGAATCCCTACTTGAAGCCTCATTTCCACCGCGAGCGGAGCGGACCACTGCGTTGAATTCTCAAGAGTAAAGTACACACTTGTACCTTCACCAAGAAATAGTCTGACGGAAAGGACCGAGAGAGCAGAGAGTTGAAATTCAGAGAGTTTTAGATGACGGGATGAAGTAATCACAAAATACAAAACTCTTTATAACCAACCCACTGTATCCTTGTACTTAAGACACGTAGAATGCGTCATACAAAAAATTATAAGGTCGGTAGTGGCGCAGGGGCACTAGCGTGTGACTGTTAACGCGACAGATTTTATATTATGGTGTCGAAGCAAAGCGCGGCGTTGAGTTCCGTCACTCAACACGCAATGCCTCTAGAATTCGGCGGTAGTGTGGGAAGCGGAGTGTACAACAACCATTCCCTTTGCATACTCTGCTACATGCGGGATACAGCGTGAAGCTGAAAAAAATCCAAAACTTGTTATTTTAATTTCAGCATACGAGCGAAGTCGCAGCTAAAATCTAGTAAAGCGTGTTCTGCAGTAGAAACTTAGTGCCTATATGCTAATATATCAAGGTTATTTCCAAAACTGCTTCCCAACACGCTATTTATTTGACCTCAAAACTTTAATTAGTATGTGTTTATACGCTTAACTACCTATGCCTCTGTGATGGTTGTGGGTTCAAATCAAATTTCAATCAATTGGTGCAAGCATGAGTGTATTTTTGTTCAAAGATTTAGTTCGTACTTATATGGACCGTTTATTTTGAAAGTGGTGTAAGTCCATTATTTAAGAAAAATGAGTTATCACGTTATTCATGCTTAATTTAATGTAATTTTTTTATATATAACTAGTCCGTGTTTAATTTCTCAAAAAAATCCCATGTTTTGTACAACTTAAAATCGGCCGGTAAATGAAATTGCATAATCATTGATTATGAAAGTGGTGTAAGTCCAATTGACAGAGGTAGGTGGCATAGCAGATGGATGCCGATCAGTGTTTTTTTTTATTTTTCATTTATTTTATACTAGCTGTGTCCCGCGGTTTCACCCGCGGAGGATTTGCATTGTTTCCCCTCCGTGTTTCCACTACACGTAAGTTAAAAGATAGATATTAAAAAAATAGAGAAATGTATTAGAAAATGTACAGCGCATAACCTGTGAGAAGAAAATAAATACGACAAGGCTGTATGACTCCGTATCTTTGCCCGTATTTTGCCGAATTAAAAAACAACAAAAACAACAGTAGTGCCATGTTTTTGCAGAAAAATCCGCAATCTTATTAAGATTTTTCTAATTTTATATTATTTAGGAGTTGAATTTTTAAATAAAATGTAGCCTATGTACTATTCCAATTCATACTCTAGCTCTATTAAATTTGAAACCAATCTATTACGTACTTTTGGCGATCATTTACCCAAAAAAAAACTTACAAACTTTCAGACTTATAATATTTATAGGATTACGTGAGATATTACGTGAAAAATGCCAAAATGCCAGACCTATTACGTACGAAAAATATAAAGACATGAAGCAGCTACTACCCTATATACCTCCGGTGCATCATGCATATTTTGAAACACTACCACATGCAGAGAATAAGTAAATTCTTGTAATGACAATGTAAATTACGTCTAAAATAAAATTTTATGTGTTGTTATGCGTATTTGTAAACAAAATTATATTAAAATGAAGTGTATTTTTGGCGATATTTGATTTTTCAAAATTAAAATTAAACGATTTTTACAATTGTCTAATTTTGAAAGTGGTGTAAGTCCATTTACAGCACATAAATATGTGTTATCGTAGTCTAATTAGCCAAAAACAAATTTATATAAACAAATTAAATGTTGATAAAACAATATAAACAATGCCAGACCTCATATGATTTGCCTATATTTTTAAATCAATAAATATGCTAACCTTAAATTTTCTCGACACAAAAGAAAATGGACTTACACCACTCTCAAAATAAACGGTCCATATAATAATATGATAAGAGAAAAATGAAAATGTCCACAATTATTTTAAATATAATTTGATTCTTAAGTATATAACACTAATTTTTCTCCTTTTCGTTCAGGCCGTTGTTGTAGCGCAGAGGCACAAGAATGTGCCTGTAAACGCAACTGCTATGGGTACGATTCTCACTCAGGGGAATCGTAAAACGGAAAAAGGTGTGTCTTAACACTAAGTTCCCTCTGTTTTCCCTGTTATAGGCGGGATACAGTGTGAAACTGAAATTGAATGAATTCATTTTAAGTTGGCGTCCATTATGGCGTCCCCCTCGCTCAACTTTGTGAAATTGTATCGGAACACGTGAAGTGGCGGAACTCAACGCCGCGCTTTTTTGTCTAATCAAAGTGGGATTCCTCCTCGTGAGAATCAAACCTACAACCAACACGTTTACAGTCGGCAACAGTCCATCGATGGCTTCAAATTAATAAAAATAGTGTCTCAAGGTAAGTTCAATAAAGAAAATACATTTCCTTCATATAATGCTCAGCGGGTCAAGGACAGGTCTAAACTAGATTAGAAGTGCACTCGTGCAGAGAAAATGTGATAACTTTTCTTGATATATGTAATTCGAACAATTTTCTTATTCTTTGTTTTGTTTTATGGTTGCATATGAAAAAAAAACCGGTCAAGTGCAAGTCGGACTCGTCCATGGAGGGTTCCGTACAAATTTCAGGATGGATCACATGTGATCTCGCATTCAAAGAGGTCGTGTCATATTTATATGATCTCACGTGATCAGTGATCTCAGGAGTCACCCTGATGGTGAGTGAATACCGCCGCCCTCGACCCTATGTAACACCAGAGGAGCTAGCACCCAGGTCGTATCGATCTGGAAACACTGCCGCGGGTAGGCCATTCTCTTGCAATTTTTACGAAATTGTGAATGACAAAAACTGAACAGCCGAAAACTTAAAAATGTGTAAATCCGTAAATTACAAAGTACATTACATTACTGTATTTATTTTTTATTTTCAATGTAGGGAAATAATTAATTACTTCAATTAAATATATAAAACAATTTATATAAAACATTATTCTTTGAATATGTGACTAGAATAATCGATAGATTTATTACAGTAAAACAAAATATGTGATAACATTAGTTCAAAGGTTAAATAATAGTCAATATTGGTGAAAGGCTAATTTATTCAGTCTTATGAATTACAAAGTATTTACAAATGTGCACAACTAATATCTAATACTATATAACAAGTGACCCGACTATAACTAACTATAATTAACTATAACTAAATATCGAAGTCCATTTTCAAAGCCAACTCGTACACCAGTAACAACAATTTGAAATATCAAATTTATACTCGGATATATGTATTTGTATAAATGACTTTTTTTGCAATAACTGATTTATTTATAAAATATATGATTTTTATGATTGCATTTAATATAACATGGTTTACTAATGAGAGTCAAAGTCACGGGTTCATTTCCCCGGTCATTATAAAAATGGCTTAAAAGTTTGCGTCGTTACTGGCTTTTATTTAGAGAAAAACCGAGTGTTTTAACAGGTTACTTTTAAATGTGTATTAGTTTTTTATATAATAGACACAGAGATTTTTCAAATTCTCTTATTACATTCCAAGACAAAAAAATTAACATTCAAATCTATATTCAAAATATTACAATATAACTTTTTTTTAAAATTTTGAACATAAAACATTAATAACATACTTACCAAAATAAAAATAGCCCGTTATACACACCATTCCAATTTTACCGTAAACTTACCGTTCATGTGGTCGTACAGCATCTGTAAACTTGATGTTACATTCCGTAACCGCCATATTCGCTGTCAGGAAATCCCCTAAACTTGCGACTGGAGCTGGTCTGTCGAAGGGGAATCCCATGGAGCGACGGTCTGGGTACTTGCGGTCCCTTATACCGCAGTAGGAGGCTGCATCGTTGCAAGTACCTACCAACTCTTGTACTACCTGGTGGGGGTTGATAAATCATACTATATATAAGAAATATCTTGTTAAATACCGTACAAAGTGGAATAGGTTGAGTAGAAAGGCAGACCCTGACAAAAGCCGGGATTAATGCCTAGACGAAAAAGAATAACATATTATATTGACAAAATGTTCTTTAAAATTTACTATTTTAATACATATATCGTCGTTCGTAATAGAGAATTGAATAACCTTACCCTATCCTCATTCCAATTGGACACCATACAGAACAACACCATGGGGTAACCTTCTGGAGTTCCCTTCGGTATCAGCATGTGATGCGGCCAGCCACAGCCGCAGAAGTCGAATTCGGCTGCTGCTTCGGAGCCAGAGTCACCAGGTCTTAGATTCTGATCGCGGAATGTCCTCTCGTAGGGGATGGTGACAGAGGATAATAGACTCTTCCTTTGTATGCTGGAACTGCCGGCTGGAACTGGAAGACAAGTAAATGAGCCATTGTGATGTATTGGGACTGTGAGTGATTTTAAACGCGATGGTTGTAGATAAGATCTCTAATTATTTTCATTTCCAGTGGCTTCATTTGGTGGCGTTGAGTTCCGCCAGAGTAGCCAGGTTGAGATTTTTAGTTGCGGAGCGTTCTTTATTAAGAGATGGTAACAGGGGATAATTTGGGAACAATATCTTGTTTACTTTTAAATACAAGTATACATGTTAGCGTGGAAAATATAGGTTGCTTTAAAATAGTGCCTATATTTTTTGATAAATACTATTTAACACTGTAATACGTACTGGCCTGAGAGAATTTATCCAATTCGATCATAAGACGACGTTGCTCTTCAAACGGTAGCTGTTTTCTATTCTCATCCAAAACCGGCGCTATGAAGATGCGGAATGTACCCATGCGACCAGCTCCACTTGTATTGTTTACTTCAATACTGTTGATAAAATACATCATTATGTTAAGTAATTTTTGTATTTGTATAATTTAGGTAAAGAAATTTTATGGCAAAACTTTTCAGATGCCGTAGTCGGACATGATGGATAAGAGGAATGAGATAGAGTATTCTGACTAAGTTGTGGGTTTGTTTCAATGGAAAGGAATGATCAGATAGCATAGAAGCGTCGAGCTGATTGCCGCCACACAACGGAAAGTGGAGAACGGAGTGCCTTACCAGTAAGTTTTTTCCTATTCTGCTATGCTGAAAAGCATGGTACTGAAGAAGAATCCAATTTCTTACCTATATTCAAATTCATCATGTTGCAAATGTGTAAAACGTGCGCGGACACTACCACGCGGCATGAAGTCCAAGCCACGACCCAGTTCCACAGTACTCTGTTCCCACTGAGTGTGAAATTGATTCGAACCCCCACCTAATGGCCCTTGACTACGAACAGAGATCCCAGATACTCGGATACCGGGGAAGTCCAACTGAAATCCAAATTTAATTAAAATTGTATCTTTTGACAAAATGTATGCAGGTGCAATCAATCCTTAAGCATTCGTATTATCGAAAATCCAGATACTCGAATTTATGAAAAAAAAGGGGCAGTCGTGGCGCAGGGGCACAAGCGTGGACTGTAAACGTGACAGGTTATGGGTTCGTTTACCGCTTAAGGAAATGAAATATAAACGAGGCAAAGTGTTACATTGAGTTTCGCCACTCATCAAGCAATGCCTTGAGAATTTGGCGAAAAGTGGGTGTGTCTTAACCTTTGAACAATTATACACAGTTTAGTTAGTGTATAGTTGATCGGCACTCAGGTTCCCTCTACCTACGTTGCTAAGTGCGGGATACAGCGTAAAGCTAAAAATAATAATAATAAGAACTTACCTTATCCCTTCTATAAGGTGGTAGTTTAGTTTTATATAAATTGAACAGATCGTCTATATAGGCGTGCCAGCGGTAGAACACCGGATCGCGCATGGCGGTCGCAGAATCACCCATTATGCCGAATAGTTCCTACAAAAATGGGTAAAATAGGTAAGTATATGTAATTTGTTTGGGTACGATCATGGACTTGGGTACTTTTGGATTCATTCTTTGGATTTTTGATATGTATGAATCTGTGGCTATTTGTTATTGCGAAATATGGATACTTTTAGAAATAAATTGTCTATATGAATATTACATTTTTTTAATTGTTAATGCTTCGTACCTATCTTTGATTGCGTTCAAAGGAATATTTGATATTAATTTCAGCTTAGTACCGAGATCAATGGAGCTACCTCAAAATAAATGGTATTGACAGACGGACAGACGGAAAACAAGGTGATTCTATAAGGGTTCCATTTTCACTTTTTGAGGTACCCTAAAATGTTTTAATTAACTAACTAAAAAAACAAAATATTAAGTTTTTGTTCTTTTTTTGTAAGTCTTAACTTTTTAAATACTTACCAAATACCTATGATCGGGGTCGTGAGCGTAGGCCATGAACACGTGACCCATGTTGTGCAGGTTTCCGTAGTAACTGGGGTTCTTACTCAGCATTGAGGCCTCCATCAAGTTGCCGAGAACGTCGATGCCTGTTTGTTCATCTAAAGGCATTGTGCTACCGTTGGGCTGGAAAAAGGTAAAATTTATAATTTAAGTCAAGATACTACCAATAGAGGCCAGTTGTGGCGCACGGACATAAGCAAATGACTGTGCACACGACAGGTTGTCGGTTCCATTCCCACTCGAGGAAATGAAATATTTAATATTTTCATTCTCTCTCAGATGTCAAGGCAAAGATAGATTTTTTTTTTATTCTATTCATAAATCTATACGCAACTAGTAAGTTGTAATGGTATGATAGTTTCTACCATAAATACTCAGAAATATATTATTTCATAGAACCAAAACATATACCAAATGGTAATAAATTTCAATTTCATGTCAAAATAACATGTCAAAATATCAAAAATAAAATCACTATAAACTACAAATTACCAAAAGAATAGCCATATTGTTGACAGCTTCAACGAAATGGTCCCTCCATAGTTCCATCTGGCTGACGTCGCTGCGTATTTCCTGCACAGGGCGGTCCAGGTCACGGAGTTGGGTAAATGCGAATCTATTACAAAAATATATATTATTATAGTTATACTAGCGGACGCGCGCAGCTTCACCTGCGTATTGCTTAGGGGTGAATTCTAATAAACCATGAAACACGTGTTCAATGAAATATTTTTAAGATTTTAAGTTTCAAATTTTATAAAACTCAGTGGCGATTTTAAGATTTTTCCATACAAATTTTCAACCCCTATTTCACCCCTTTAGGGTCAAAATTTTTCAAAATCCCTTCTTAGTGGATGTCCAGATTACGAAAGTAAATATCTGTCCAAATTCCACGTTTCTATGCACAGCGGTTACGGCTGTGCGTGCGTCTTACCTCAGTCAGTGAGGACAAGTCCTTTTATATATATAGATTATAGTTATATTGGTTTTTTATTCAAAGCGTGGCATTAGTTCCGAAACTCAACACAAATAAATCACAATGTACCTACATATATGAAAATACTTTGCTTGTCTCTCAAATCAAATAGTGTAGACACAAAGAGCTTAGTGTCAAGACACTTCGTTCTAAAAAAAATGAACAAAAAAATATCTTACCGCGGCGGCCAAGTTCGACTTGCAACTTGAGAATCCAATTTAGGGAAGTACGCCTCAGCGATGGGTTGACGGAAATCATCGTAACGATCGACCCGACCGAGCTTGTTGCACAGTCTCTCTGTGGTGTATCTGTAATATAAAATGCTTAAAATTATCTAAAATTTTTTTTTACAAGTGTAATTCACATTAAGGAAAGGAAACTATTTAGAAACGCTCAAAATTTGAACGTAGCGGGACTCGAACCCGCCCCCGAACTTATTTACTACGAAAGCGAGAAAGCTAGTGAAAAAATTGAAAGATGGAGGATAAAATCATTATTATAAAAATAATCAAAATCGACATCTTAAAAATAATTAACTGAAAAAAAGGTTACAAATTTATATAAACGTATTCCTATTACCTAGCAATAAGCTGCTGGTGCATATAATAAAACAACTCGCCGCGCCTGTCTTTGTCCACAATGGCGCGGTTAGCTGAGTCGAATGGGTACACGAGATGCCAGTGCCAGTGGTGGAGATTAACGCCGATATCCTCACGGAAGTAGGCTACACGCTGTTCCGGCTCTAGATCTGAAGCTGTATAGTTCTGAGGAATTGGGATTGGTATCTGCAAATGAATAGACGAAATAATATATGGAAGGCAGAGTTCTCCGTTCCCCACTTTTACATCGAGACACTATGTATTACGATTATAAGTGGCGAAATTGAAAATAGAATTTCGTTGTGTAAAGTGAGAAATAGAAATAATTTGTATTAAATATTGTAGGTTTGATGATCAGTTAGATAAAAAAATTTCAAAGCACAAAAGGCAGCAATTTCTCCTAACGTAAAAAATTTAAAAATAATTAATATTTAATAAATATAAACACCATTTTCTCCAACTCACCCTGTCTAACGGTTGTTCAACGCTAGAGACTTCACGCGCCTTCCTAAACACCTTCGGGTCTAGGAACTTATCGGGAAAGGTTTCCGCGAAGGTCGGGAGGTCTATACCTTTCGTGTCGTCTCTGGAATGTTTTTTATTTGTGATTATATTTTTTTGGGAGTTTAAGTAATGATTATCTTTTTTAATTTGTCAATAAAATAACAAAGAAAAATAAAATGATGGTTCTTTTTTAGTGTATCTCAAAAGAAAAGAATCAGTTAAATGCGATTCGGACTCGCCCACCGAGCCTTCCGTACCAGTTTCAGAATTGTAGCTCAACGGGAAGTACAACTTATAAAAGTTGACAAACTTAAGTTTGCGAGCATATCCACTCAACTCAATTTAGTCTGAAATGAACTACAAATAGCTGAAACTGATATCAAATACCCATCTCTACGGTCCAGTCCAAGTTTCATCAAAATTGGTTTAGGTTTTTTTTGATATAGGGGTATCCGTGCATTTTGGAGCAGTCACGTATTTAGGTAATTGATAACTATTTAAAATATTTTATTTTTTATTACTTACTTTTACATTTGACGGAATTTAATAAATATGAAAAGAAATCTATTTTGTTAGTTACCTGTGCAGTAAAGCCACAGAAAGGCAGTAGTTAAACATGTAAGGATTGATTCTCAGCTGACAGTACGAACATAGAGACACAAGATCAGTGACATCACGCATACCTTTAAAAAAACCATAAACAATATAATGATGTACAAATATTCTATAATTTTATAATAATTTATAATATTATTTAAACCCCAATAATTAATTGTTATTAAACAAGGAGAAGTAATTCTGAACAAAACTTGTATCAGGTATTTTTTAGGCATTGTCAAGTGAAACTTTTATAAAATTCCTGAAAACCAGAAACTTTGTCTGATATCTGAATAAATGTTGAACTCTGATCGCGAGGTAAAGCGCGGGGTTGAGATCTGCTACTCAACATAGAACGGTGTATAATAATAAAAAAATACTAATATGTCTTAATATATCTAATAGAATATCCAACTTTACCAAGAAACACATCAATAAGGTTCCCAGCCATTCTCCTATGTTTAGGTATAAACAAGGAAAACTGGTCGTTATAAGGCATTTCCATGGGCAGAGACAGGTCTGGCAACGCGATGTTCCTCACTGGTATGGGGCTCAAACCCTCCCCGAAACGACTTGAGAGGACATTGCTTGATTCCCTATACTTTTCCGGCTGAAAGAATATAAAATTGGTTTTAATTTAGAGTTAAGTTAGCCTATAAAGTTAAGATGTGGAGATTGGAGTCATTTACATATGTATACTCCTGTAAAATAAAATAGAAAATGGGAGAGGCCGTTGGTGCTATATAGGGTCTGACTATAAAGATACCAGTTGTGGTTTAGATTTCCACTAAGGGGAATTCGTTATTTCTATTTCTCCTTCCTCCTGCTCTGCTCGCTCTGGTAACAAGACCAGGCTTTGTCTTAAAATTAGGTGGTGTGTAGGAAAGGAGAGTTTTGTGTGAAATTATATACACACTCGCTTGCCACCTTAGTTTTAAGTAAAATAATGTTAAGATAAGAGATTTTGCCTGCCCAGATATATACAGATACAATGTGTGACTAAAACGGAATAAATAATACTTACGAAGTAATTTTCAGGTAATTGTAAGACGGAGCCATCTTTTGGCATGAAGCATGGTTCTGTCGGTCTGTGGAAGAACAATAACAGATGCTTCTTGTCAGTCATTCTGCTGGACTGGAAGCAATGTGATAAGATAATAACATAGAAAACAAATTAAAAAAGAATAAAAATATATTAAGTTAAAAGTAGCCTCATAATAGTTTAATTTATAAGAAATTAAAGAATGTTATAGAGAAAAAAAAACAGAAGAAAACATGAAAATTTAATTTATAAAAAAAATTTAATTATAAAAATATATCATTAAATAATTATAATTATACAAACAAAAACAATCTAAAAGGAAAATAATAAGATAGTAAAAGGAAGAAGCTAAGAATAATTAATATGTATTTAACAAATAACATAATCAATCCAACATCCTGTCTCACCAGTCACCACCATTTCAAATTACTGTTAAATGAGGATTAAACAATAAAATAACCGACCGATAAGGAAAGGTCAAATATCTATATACTATAAGTAAAAAAACACGAAAACCAGACTATTCTGGGGTGGGCACGGACAACCCGACTCCTGCCCTTCCTGCGCCCATAGTCGCTAGTTAATTTTAAAAAATGGGCACCATCTCGGCGCTGTCCAATTGTAGGCTATAAGCTTAAATTAAGGATAATGTTTTTGCTTAAAAGTATAGAATAAGTGGAGAATGGAGTGTCCTAGGACATTGTAGTACGACATCTCACTGCATAAACCTACAGGTATCCTGTTTCTTTAATTAAACTTATTTTTATGAATGATACATGGTCGAATAAATTACACCATGGTTGCCAAATTTTGGACAATGATCTTTACTCAAATTTATGGTAACTCAACATCATTTGAGTGATGTATGGGATCGAAAAAATAATGGTGGCCCGTTCTTATGGGTTTCCGTAATGGGCATGTGGTTTATTATTGTTTATTTTTGTATCAAACTAAAGTTAATTTTTTTCTCTACACTATAGTGTAGACATATGGTTGACTATCTTAGACCACTAGATCAAATTTCGTTTAGCTTTATACATCTATATAAAAAAACTCACCTTTCTTTACAATTTTAAATACACAAAATTAATTTAAAAAAAACTATGTAATTACAAAAAAAATCATTAAATTTAATATTAAATTTGAAACTGGTAAGCCGCGGTAATCACGGCTGACTGTATCCTGTTTTTGTGCAAATCTCTATATATACTCGTAGGTAGTTGTTGCACCGTGTGTCCTTTCAGACAATGTGGATCGTGTGCAAAACAAAGGGAAATTATGATCCTGGTCCTTATCACAAGGATATTTGGTCATTGCTGTTACTAAGAACTGGTGATACCATTAAACTCACATCTGGTGCAAATTTCCCAAAATTTTAGACATTAATCTATTTATTATAATTTATGACTATTTTTTTGAGGCAGTCGTGTTGCAGACTTCAGGTTTCGCCACTCAACAAGCAATGTCTTGAAAATTATTTGGAATGTGGGGAACAGAGTGTCTTGTTATTAGGTTTTCTCTGCCTACCCTACCCTCTGGCTGGATACAGCGGAAACTAAAAAAATACTTTTTTTCCTTTTGATTATAAAATATGTAATAATACAAACATACACGTGCTATTTTGATAACTGTTAATAACTTTGTTTCTTCCCTGTACAGTTTTCCTGTTTTCCATATTTGTATAATGATTTCAACAATTATAAGTATATGTTAATATTTTACCTATTTTAATATAATATAATGGTGCCTTAGCTGCATTGATGGGACGATGAATCGTCAGCACAGCTGCGCGTTTGGCCGTACATAATGAAGTGTTAGTACCGACGCGGTTATACGGCAGCTAAACGTGGATATTACAGAAGAAGAATGAAAGAAAGATGAATGCCGTGGAGATGCGATCTCTTCCTAGGATATGCGGAGCTTAGCTGATCGAATCCGCAATGAAGATGTCACGGTCAGAATGAAGAAGAACGGGCTCAGCTGATTTGGGCATGTCGAACGAATGGTGATGAAAGATGGCAAAAAAGATTTATGACGGAAATATGAACAGTAAGAGAGGTAAGGCTCCTTTTACCTCTCCTACCGTCACCATTTAGACAAAATCAATCAAAAGTCTCCTACACAACAGCATATTACATGCTGTCATTGCCATCACCAGGTTGCTGTGCTGTGTAAAAGAGTATACTGCAATATAAATTTAAAAAAAAGTTAAAATCACTCAAAATCGAAAGGATAAAACAGCAGAAAAGGGCGCGGACCACTAATGTTCGCGGTTTATTGTATATAATAGTAATTTAAAAACATAATATAGATTTTATAATAACTTTATGGTTAGTAAACAATATGTCTTACAGACTAGGTTAGTTATTATTATCAGTTTTCAATAAATATTACAATACACACGAATGATCGCTGCACCGTCCCGTTTGCAACGGAACAGCAATGATCCATGTATATGCACTCCAGTCTGTTAGACTTCACGTTCAGTATTTTGCTGGTACTACCCCGTCAGTGGCGTAGCTAGGGTATTTGCTGCTCGGTGCGGCTCGGGGGACTTGATGCCCCTTTCCTGTTGATGACTTCT
>JAEBDU010009074.1:0-10147 GCA_016802625.1 Heliconius numata | reverse complement strand
ATATAGACGATCTGTTCAATTTATATAAAACTAAACTACCACCTTATGGAAGGGATAGGGTAAGTTTTTTGTTAAGGATATTCCTTTTAAATGAAATTTAGAGAAAAACAGTCAGTGCCCAAAATATTAGTCAAAAAAAAGTTATATTCTTCCAAATAATACAATCTTAATAACATTTTCAGTTGGATTTCCCCGGTATCCGAGTATCAGCGGTCTCGGTCCAAAGTCAAGGACCATTAGGTGGGGGTTCGAATCAGTTACACACTCAGTGGGAACAGAGCACTGTAGAACTGAGTCGTGGTTTGGACTTCATGCCGCGTGGTAGTGTTAACGCACGTTTTACCCATTTGCAGCATGATGAATTTGAATATAAGTAAGTCACGCTTTTTCATAGAGCTAGTGTTAAGACACTCTGTTTTCACTTTCCGTCTGGATTCAAGACATTGCTTGTTAATTGGTAATTCTAAATTGCTGCACTGACTGACTGATAGTCTGATAGATTAACTTTGTCATAACATAATCATTACCTCGAGAGTGGATCGAAGCCACGAAACGGCAAAGGCAGTTCAGTTTTTTTGTCTTCTAAATTTCTTCATCCAATAATAAAAATTATTTTAAATTATTATATTTCACCTAAATATTTCTTAATTTTATCAAAATTATTATTAATTAATCTATTTCAAAAACTAAACAGCGTTGAAGTTAATAACTCGAGTGGAGCAGGTCTTATGGGTACATTCCGTATCTTCATAGCACCAGTTTTGGATGAAAACAATCAACAGCTACCGTTTGAAGAACAACGTCGTCTTATGATTGAATTGGACAAATTTTCACAAGCCAGTACGTATCAGAGAGATGTAGAATTTTATTTTTATATATTATTATTTCTTAGTTTGGAGTAGGCGGTATTTGATATTGTAATATTTGTGTCTTTTATATACTTGCATTATACATTTCAGTACTCAACGCTGGGAATTTTGTTACCAAAGTGGGGTAGTGAAAATAATTTAATTATATTTTTTATCCAGTGTAGGAACGAAACCAGCAAATGGCATCAGAATTTTCTAAAAAAGTTCTTACTTTTTTTAGAAAATTCTGATGGACTGTATAATCTTTTATACACGTTTTAACTAATTAATATGTTTCTCCAGTCCCAGCCGGCAGTTCCACTATCAAACGCAACAGCCGATTATCCTCTGTCACCATCCCCTACGAGAGGACGTTCCGCAACCAGAACTCAAGACCTGGTGACTCTGGCTCCGTAGAGGCAGCGGACTTTGATTTCTGCGGCTGTGGCTGGCCTCATCATATGCTCATACCTAAAGGAACAGCAGAAGGTTATCCCATGGTACTGTTCTGTATGGTTACCAATTGGAATGAGGATAGGGTAAGTGAAAAGTAGTATTTGTGTCTAATAATAGCAAGCACAAATTCCACCAAAAATATTCAACTCACAATCCTTTTAAATAATTTTAATATGTTGATTTAATTGAGAACCTTTCTGCCTCAAAGGCCATCTCATCGAACTCAAGGCAAGGAGAACACTCCTTAATGCTCCTCTAAATTCTGATGAGATACATGTTACATGGTTAGCGACCACTTGTCGCTCCCCTATGTCAGAATTGGCACTGGTTGAAGACTTTCATCTTATATTTATATTTCAAAAATATTTCAACCCAACAGGTAGTACAAGATACAGTAGGTACTTGCAACGACGCATCTTCATATTGCGGTATAAGAGACCGCAAGTACCCAGACCGCCGCCCCATGGGATTCCCCTTCGACAGACCAGCTCCAGTCTCAACCTTAGGGGATTTCCTGACTGCGAATATGGCGATTACGGAATGTAACATTAAGTTTACGGATGCCATACGACAACATCAACGATAGATTTAGGTTAGAATTTAAATGGAGTGTATAACGGGTTAGTTCTGTGTTGGATTTAAAATTTAAAAAAAAAATATGGTATAATTTCAAATTTTTCAGTTGGATAAAATATACGGAATATTATTGCAAAAAAAATATTAAGAAAGCCAAAAATTTTTTTAAATATTTTAGTTGTTTGTTTATATGGTTATTGCATTTTAAAATCGATTTTGTTGTACAAAAAATCTAATATAACTTAAAAATAAAGGGAACCTGTTGAAACACTCCTTTTATATCTAAAGCACGTCAGTAACGACGCAAATTTCTATGCTACTAACTAATTACCGAGGAAATGAACCTGTGACTCAATATCGTGGCTGCAAGGAGCTCTACACTATAGGGGATATTGACTCCAATTAAAGAATCATAGTATTATATTAAATGTAATCATAAAAGTCACATATTCTTCCTACTTCCTTTATAAAAGTATAAATTATTTAAAATAAGTATATGTAAATGATTTTTTAAATTATTGATATAAAAATTATGATTATGTATATTATGTATTTAAAATTATGTTTTACATTTCATATAAAAAAAAATTTAATATTTTGAAATTGTTGTTACTGGTGTACGAGTTGGCTTTGAAAATGGACTTCGATATTTAGTTTTAGTTAGTTTTATTCGGGTCACTTGTTATATAGTATTAGATATTAATTGTGTACATTTGTAAATACTTTGTAATTCATAAGACTGAATAAATTAGCCTTTCACCAATATTGACTATTATTTAAACTTTTTAACGATTCCATGTTATATTTTACTTTTCATTTAAAATTCTAATGAAAATATCATCATCATCATCAAAATAAATATAATTAAATCATTAAATTCGGTACAGGCCGACGTGTTGCAGTGACACAGAGTATGAGTGTGAAAATTGTGGGTTCGATCCCAGTCGGAGGAAAAAGACAAAGTAACATTGTGTGCCACTATTCAAGCTGCAATGTCTCAAAAATTCAACAGTGCGTGGGAAACGGAGTATCTTAACACTAGATTGGATCTGAATATTCTGCTATATGCGGGAAAAGGCGTAAAGCTAAAAAAAATCGCTTTCATTTCGAACAAAACGAGCATTTATTTATAAAAAACACAGTTTATTATAACACAGTTATGTTATAAAATCTGAAAGTTTTTCTGCGCATGGCAGGCCAGGCCCCACCCACTATTACGTTTATATTTATATTTTATTTTATTTATGTAATATAAAATAAGACCTATAAATGAAGTAAAATACAAAGATAAAAAAATTTACATTATAGGCTAACTAAACAAGATATTAAAAAACTAAAAGTAATCTTAATCTACCTTACTAATACACCAAACTACCGCTGCTGACTGTATCTTGCCCTTTACTATGGTAGGTGGTTAAGACTTCAAAACCTTTAGGAGTGGGTCCTAGATATTAGAGAATTTCGGACCGTCTTCTCTATTAAAATTAAGATATTAATATATTGCTATAGCTTTGCAGAACTTTCTAGGAATATATCTGTTTCACATCCACAGCTGATTTTTAACCGACTTCTGTAAGAAAAGGAGGTTTTCAATTCAACTGCATTTTTTTTATTTATTTTTTTTATGCTTGTTACCTCATAACTTTTGACTGGGTGAACCGATTTTTAATACATGTCGATCCTTGACATCGGATATGCCGACGCTTCTGCTCTCAGCCAGAATCTAGTTTGTATTCGCCTACACACTGTCAAGAAATCTAGCTTTAAAAATGAATGCATCCTTGAATTATATGAGTCTCTAAATCATTTGAAGTTGAGAACAATCAGTCGGCTATGAATAATAGAAATAAGCAACCAAGTAAATATTAAACTTTTGGTGTAATAGAAATTAAACGTAAAAATGGTGGATGATTTATGATAGCGAAGTTCCAAATTAGGGAACTAGCATTAACGCAATCTTAACCTTTCATATTCGATGTTCGACACCAAGAGCTTTTTGAACACTGTGGTATGAAACTTTATTCTTCCTGATAATTTTTCTCTTAATAAGTATCCTGCATATAGAAGAGTAGGCAGAGGGAACCTACTGTTAAGACGTTCCTTACTTTCCACCAAATTTTCGACGCATTGCGTGAAAACTGGCGGAAGTCAACCTCGCGCTTTGTTTTGTTATTTATTTTGAGCGAAGAAATGAAGATATTAATAAATAACAAAATTTCTAGGGGAAATCGAACCCAAAGCCGTCACGATTACAGTCATACGCTTGATTACCGCAATTTTTTTATCTCGAAAACAATAATATTTCAGATCTTCAGCTATATGGAGTAAAAAATTAAAAAATAGAAATGACCTCTATCGCCAGTATCAGTTTGACTTCTTCTTTGTATAATTTATTATTATAAATAAATTAATGCTTAAAGTTATGAGAAATTTCAGTTAGGTGTCATTTTACTGGTGGGTATCACCAATGCACTGGTTATCAATGCCTGACCAAATATCCTCTCCTGATAACGCCAAAGACCACAACTTCCTTTTTGCACACGATCCATGGTGTGTGAAAGAAAAGTAGCACAGTACGACAAATACCTATGTATATATAGAGGTTTTTAAAAGGTCAGGATACAGTCAGCCGTGGTTCCCGCGGCTTACCGGTAAACTTAAAACTTGTTTTATTTTTTTATATAACATATAGTTTATTTTCAGTTAATATTGTGTATATTTTTTTCGTTGTGAGGAAAGGTGAGTTTTTTTATTATTTTTGTAAATCAAGATAAGCTATCAAGTTGCAAGCAAAAGGGACCTAGTGTCCTACAGAATACTTCGTTCTCTACTTTTCTTATTTTAGAAAATATTGAGTGTTGATTTTTTAAGCAAATCGTAACCCCAAGAGGAGATTGAACCCATAACACATACAACCATCTGTCACATATCATTACATACCATTTTACTGTGTGGTTATAATTTAACCAGAACTTATCAATTAGTGAGAAAGGATGTTAGAACGATTATATATTTTTATTTTAGCTTGTTCCTTTTATTGTTATTGACCTTTTAAATTATTTTTTGGTTGTATTATTATGTATGTACTGATATATACAGGGTGGAAGTGTTAGTGCCACTTTAAATGAAACTACAGTTTCAACTACTCTATAAAAGCCTAATATAATTCGGAAAAAAAATAATTCTCAAAAATGAAAAAGTTATTTTTTCAAACAAAATAAATAATAAAATTATCGTTTTAAAATAAAACGCCATTTGTAAAGTATAACATAGGCACGCACCCACTTACCTGTCAAAGCGGCAACGTCGCATACGTATGTGTGCGTGACACGAAATACAGGTATGGATAAAAATCGTGAAATGAAAAAAAAATCCTACGTCTAAACCGTTGAGGTACCTTGATTATTTTATTTAATTCTGGGTTTGAAATATATTACCCTATATGCAGTTTCAGTAAAAGAAGCGCTGCCTCTTCCACCCTGTATATATATATTTTTATAACGTATTTTGTAGTTTTACGCTGTATTCCTATATAACAAGCAGAGGGCACCCGGGAACCTAATATTAAGACTCTCCGTCTCTACTTAGACAATTCCGTTAAGCACAACTTGTCTAATATATTTTTTTATACTTATTTATTTTAAAATTACCTTTTTGTTTTACTTCTGCTTAGTTTTTTATTGTTACGTTTACATTTGTTACGTAAACTGTCAAAATATTTTTCATTTAATATATAAAGAATTAAAAAATATATATATTTCCTATGATATTATCTTTTCTCACATTGTTTCCAGTAAAGCAGCATGGCTAACAAGAAGAATCTGTTATTGTTCTTCGACAGACCGACAGAACCATGCTTCATGCCAAAAGATGGCTCCGTCTTCCAGTTACCTGAAAATTACTTCGTAAGTATTACCTTTATAGATTTGTTTTTTCCTTTACCATTTTATAGAAATATAAAAAGTTTAAATATTCCGTTTTTCACTCTTAGTTAATTCAAATAATTTCAATTTTATTGCAATTGATAGTTCAATAAAAAAGTGGAGCTAGAAAAAATCTCTTAAAAATTTACCATTTCAGGTTAATAAAAGAAAATAAATATTAAAAAATATATGTTGTTCTACACTAGATATTGCATTCCTCTTTTATTATTTTAGCCGGAAAAATACAAGGAATCAAGCAATGTCCTCTCAAGTCGTTTCGGCCAGGGTGTGAGACCCATACCTGTGAGGAACATCGCGTTGCCAGACCTGTCTCTCCCCATGGAAATGCCTTATAACGACCAGTTCTCATTGTTTATGCCTAAACATAGGAAAATGGCTGGGAACCTTATCGATGTGTTTTTAGGTAACTGTATTTTAAAATAATAATTAATAATTTATAATTATTAAACTAGTTCAATTTAGCAAAAACTAATTGGTCTACAGTTATTATTTACCAAGTCGAATTATAATTTAGCTATCGCTTGCGTCGAGTTTAAACATGTTCATAGTCATTTATAGTTTTTTTAAATAGTTTCATTCTTATTCAAGCAATCAAAGGACCAATTTTAAGCATTTTTTGGATGACATTTATGGAATTTTGTTGAAGATAATTATATTTTTTTAAATAATTGATTGTTAAGGTGTAAATATAATATTAAATTATTTATAAAATAACCAAACTAAATGTGTATACACTGTTTAAAAATAAAAAAAACATCTGCTGTAAGTCCAATAATTTGTTTTAATAAAGGTATGCGTGATGTCGATGATCTCCTGTCCCTCTGTTCGTACTGTCAACTGAGAATCAACCCTTACATGTTTAACTACTGCCTTTCAGTGGCGTTATTACACAGGTAAACCAACAAAATTTAATTTAATAGATAAAAAGCAATTAAAAAATAATTACATCAAGTACCAGCGAGGTCATTGTGGCACATAAGCACATCTAATTGCAAAAAAAATGTTATTCCAGAGACGACACGAAAGGTCTAGACATCCCGACCTTCGTTGAAACCTTCCCCGACAAGTTCGTAGATCCCAAGGTGTTCAGGAAGGCGCGTGAAGTATCTAGCGTTGAAAAACCAGGAGACAGGGTGAGTTGGGGATAATGGTGCTATTTTGTGTTTAATAAATTATTTTAAGGTATAATTGTATTATTTTTGCATCGTTATATTGTTTTGATTTGATAACGTGTTAATACTGTACATAGAATTATGCAATTTTCATCAATGTCTTATTATGACGTTATCATGTCAAATTATTTGGTATCGACGCTGCTATAGGCCAGCAAAACATAGGTATTACAGAAGAAGAATGATAGTAATACTAGCGAGGATGTCATGGTGAGAATGAAGAAGAACGAGCTCAGCTGGTTTGGGCACTTCGAACGAATGAGTGATGAAAGAATGGCAAAAAAGATTTATGATGGAAATGTGAGCGGTAAGAGAGGTAGGGGGAGATCTCGGTTGACCTTCGAAAACACAATCACGAAAAAACGTATCAAAGGAGGAAGGAAGGTCACGTAAAAGGCATGAGGACCTCTCGAAGGGCACGTATGAGGAGATTGATGACAGTGGACGAGGCGAAAGAGGTATGTAGAGACCATAGCGATTGGCGCTCCGTTTTCTCTGACTATCCCGATAGGGATACAGAGAGAAGTTAAGTTAAGTTTAGAAAATACGTACTAAACTCCATATTATTTCGTCTATTCATTTCCAGTTACCAATCCTTATTCCTCAAAACTACACTGCATCAGATCTAGAGCCAGAACAGCGTGTAGCCTACTTCCGTGAGGATATCGGCGTTAATCTCCATCACTGGCACTGGCATCTCGTGTACCCATTCGACTCGGCGGACCGCGCCATTGTAGACAAAGACAGGCGCGGCGAGCTGTTTTATTATATGCACCAGCAAATTATTGCTAGGTAGTATATTAATATAATATTATTATTTTAAAACTAAAATTTTACTCTTTTTTACCACATATGATAATAGTTTTACCAAAAAGGCATATATAGTAGTAGAAATAAAGTATAAATTTGAACATTTCCTAAGATAAAGCGCGGCGCTGAGTTTCGCGTCACTCAATACGCAATGTCTGGAAAATCGTGCAGCGCGTGAGGATACAGGATCTTAACACTAAGTTTCCTCGGCTTATCCTGCTATATGAGGGATATAGCGTGAAGCTAAACAAAATCATGAGAATGCAGTAGCTCGAGGCGTTGGCCGGTCCCCAAGATCCAGTCGCGCGTTCCAGTCCCGGTACTTTCATAGTATTAGGCGCTCTTAACTATATTCCATTCTTTAGTGTGTTCAGTGTTATAGTTATTTAATAAAGCTAATTTTGAACCTTGTGTATTGCAGATATAGCACAGAAAGACTGTGTAACAAGCTCGGTCGGGTCAATCGTTACAATGATTTCCGTAAACCCATTACTGAAGGGTATTTCCCTAAATTGGATTCTCAAGTTGCAAGTCGAGCTTGGCCGCCAAGGTAAGATATTTTTTTTCCATCAAGCAACTCAACACAACAATTTATATGAGGAAAAAAAGTCTATTGACTAGCAAACCGACAAAACTGTACAAGCAGTATTAAGTAACAATATAACAGTATTAAGCAAGAGAATAATGAATGGTATCTGAAGGATAGAAAAGCCAATGGACTTCAAAACTTTGGAAAACACATCACAAAAAAAGGAGAAACTAAGAAGGCACTTAAGGTTTTACGAGACACGAATCTATGGATACTTAACTTGAACAGCAATTGCAATAACACCAATAATAGTTCATTTCGTCCCAGCATTGACTTCCGCCACCACGTCACGCCTCGAAAATTCAGCGGTGCATGGGGTAGGTTCTCTCTGCCTACCCTGGAGCTTGAAAGTAATTAAATTATTTTTGTTTTTTAAATTCTCTTATAGATTTGCATTTTCCGAAATCCGCGACTTGGACCGTCCCGTGGAACAAATACGCAGCGACGTCAGTGAACTCGAAGCATGGCGGGATCGTTTCATCAAGGCTGTCAATGATATGGCTATTATTTTGGTAATTTATACTTATTTTATTTCTTTTTCATTGAGACATTTAATGTGGAGCTTAACGTCGCGTTCTGTCTTGTTACCAGAGCGAGGATATGAAAATGACAATAGTATAATATAATAAATGTTTTCACATTTCTCCAGCCCAATGGTCGTACAATGCCGTTAGACGAACAGACAGGCATCGATGTGCTTGGTAACCTGATGGAGTCCTCGATAATAAGTAGAAACCGCGAATACTACGGAGACATGCACAACAGGGGCCATGTGTTCATATCCTACGCTCACGACCCCGATCATAGATTTTTGGTAAGAAAGGCATATTTAATATTTATTGCTGTTAAATATTTTTTATATGGTTTTCGTACTTTGGATTATAGATTTAATACTAAAAAGCATTATTTTTCACATTAAAAATAATTTGGAAATATTTTTCTTATTACACTATTTTAAAGTACCTATATATTTTTCCCTGTTTGTACTTTGTCTATATAATGTAGTTTTAATTTAGACTTAAGCATAAGGGTGTCAATAAACATTATCTATATATATAAAAGGACTTGTCCTCACTGACTGAGGTAAGACGCACGCACAGCCGTAATCGCTAATGGTAGAAACGTGGAATTTGGACAGATATTTACTTTCGTAATCTGGACATCCACTAAGAAGGGATTTTGAAAAATTTTAACCCTAAAGGGGTGAAATAGGGGTTGAAAGTTTGTATGGAAAAAAAATTAAATCTGCACCGATTTTTATAAAATTGTAAATTCGGACTCTTAAAAATATTTAATTGAACACGTGTTTCACGGTTTTTTAGAATTTAACCCCTAAGGGTGCAAATAAGGGGTGGAAAGTTTGTATGGAAAAATCTTTAAATCGCCACCGATTTTTATAAAATTTGAAATTTAGACTCTTAAGACTATTTTATTGATCACATGTTTCATGGTTTATTAGAATTCAGCCCTATAGGTGCAAATAAGCATGCGAAGCTGCGCGCGTCCGCTAGTATATATATATTTAGATTGTAGCAACAAGAATAATAATGATATCGAAACATGAATTACCCACATTGTATCCAGATTTGTACATAGTTACATATTCAAGCAATAATCGCAAAATAACCTTAACTCTTTTATAATTACTAATTTATTATTTATTTTAACGATTTTGTAGGAACTATTCGGTGTCATGGGTGATTCTGCGACCGCCATGCGCGACCCGGTGTTCTACCGCTGGCACGCCTATAT
>JAEBDU010009071.1:2467-24192 GCA_016802625.1 Heliconius numata | reverse complement strand
TTTTTTTTTTTTTTTTTTTTTTTTTTATTTTTATTTTTTTTTTTTATGTTTGTTACCTCATAACTTTTAACTGGGTGAACCGATTTTGATAATTTTTTTTTTATTTGAAAGGTATAGCTTCCCGAATGGTCCCATTTTTTTTTGGTCCATGTCTGACAATGGTATCCATGAGAAAATCACATAAGTCTTAAATTTGCATTAGGCATGTGCGCGACTAATAGCCGATTAACTCAATGTCGCGCCAACCGATTTTGATGATTCTTTTTTTATTTGAAAGGATACACTTCAAGGATAATTTGGTGAAAGTTTGGTTAGGTTTCGGTTATGGGATCCGGAGAAAATTGAGAAAGTTTGTTTTTTTTGGTAAAAAATTGATTATACTGTAATAGTTACAAGCAAAAACTTTTTAAATTGATGTCAGAAGTGAGATTTCTGATAGTTGCATTTCTTTTCAACCAACCTCAAAAAAGAGGATGTTCTCATTTTCAACCAACTTCAAAGAAGGGAGATTCCCAATTCGCCCGAATACTTTTTATTTATGTTCTTGTCAATATACCAAAATGTAACTTTGCACAAAAATAATAACTAATTAAATGAAGTTTTACATAGGACAATCACAACCACTCGTTGACAACCACTACCACCACCATCACCACTCGTTCAAGAAGCATCATTTTAAGATCTACCCATCACTAAAAATCGTAAAATAAATTAATTTTTAACAAAAAGAAAAACCGACTTCTAACAACGAACTAAAAAGTGAAAAATAATTATATAAAGATTTTATAATTTTGAAGTCGGTGTCAAACTAATGCTACAACACCCTTACTACAATATCTAATTACAAAGCCTGTTTGTTTTACTTGGCACCGACTTCAAAATTATAAAATCTTTATATAATTATTTTTCACTTTTTAGTTCGTTGTTAGAAGTCGGTTTTTCTTTTTGTTAAAAATTAATTTATGACTATTATAATTGGTTGAAAAAATCCTATTTTCCGCATAACGGATAGGAAAAGGGAACTTAGTGTTGAGGCACTCCATTACCCGGTTTTTGTCCCGGTGATATTGTGTGGTATTTTCAACATCATATTGGAATTCAAAAGGAAAAGATTCAGAAAAGAAATGAACATAATTTATAATTTTTTAATCGCTCCCCCAAAAAGAATTTGTACTCAAAATCATTGCACTTAACAGACAATGCTGAGTTATTAATTGTAACAAAAAAACCTATAAACAGTATTACGTAACCGAACACTACCTTTCTCATCTAATAGTGTATCTAAATAAAAAATCTTCAATCAAGTTAAAAATCTTACGACAAAAAGTTCCAAAACAAGCTATTATTCACGAGACTATAAAAACCGCGGAGAAGATATTTCATCAGTGACGAATAATCAATAGATACTAATATTTGACATGGTTAGCTGTCACAGCGACAATGCGTCGTGTAACAATAGCGTCTTCCTGATTTATGTTTCAAATAAATTCTTGAGAAATATACTGTGCTTCTTATTAACAGTCACTGGCAATCTGTGGAAGTCGGTATTCTACACAATGTATAAAATACTTCAGTCGTCCAAGTATATAATATTATACATATGAAAATGAAAATATTAAATATTTCATTCTCCCTATTGGAAATCGAACCCGTCAACCCAGCCGTCACATTAACAACCGCACCATTGTGAACTTGCGCCACACGGCCTCTGATAAAGGCCTCAGAAGTTGGATAAAATTTTTATTATTCATAGATTATTAAGTACTTTGAAGATAGATTATTAAGTACTAAATTTCTTTGCTATGCCACTTACTTTGGCCTAGTTGAATAACAGAAAAATGTACTCCCCACATAAAAACAATGGAAAATGAAATGTTAACAGCTTTGAAACAGGTTGACACATTGTGTCTCCAAAGATTTCTCTGGAGGACATTTATATCGTTTTGGTCACATTTTCGCAAATTCACTTCAAATAATGAATAACAAATAAGAAATAATAGAAAAAAGAATTGTTGCGTAGCTTTTTGCATGGCAAAGAGTAACCGTGTAAGCTTTCTCTATGACAACAGACAGGTGGTAGACAGGTGGAGGAAAAATCTTCAAAAACGGCACTAAAGCATCAAATAACATCAAGAACGTTCAATCATCACATCTTATCTACAAATTACAATTCGATAGCAAACAAATGTTTATAGAATATCTGATCCATTTGTTCTTGTCAGTGGAGCCATCGATCACAAAACAATAAAGGTAAGCGGTATTGCAGTCTGGAAATTTACTCCATAATTAATTGCTGGCAAATCGAAAATGTTTTTTATTGGGTCGTCTCGATTACATCTACTGGGGTTGGGTTTATTATGGCAATATGGACGGTTTTTACTTTATTAAATGTGTATTGGAATATTCTTTGATGGGATTTTGCCTTGTTTTAATGTTTTGCATTGCAAGCAAGATTGCAGAAAAAAAGACATGTGTTCATTTTGGACATACTCGTATATACTTATTTGTTTGATCAACAGTAAACTAAAATTAATATTTATTCGTACCTCCAAAGGAAAAAAATAAACTGTTATAGGAACACATTCCATCTGTCCGTTGGTCAAAATCATTTTATTTGAGTAAAACGAGATCTTAACATCTCGTACCTAAACGAGAACTTAAGCCCCTAAACGAGATCTTAAGATCTCGTGTTCAAGTGTCAAGCTGAAACTAACTTTAAATAAGTAGAAAAGAAATCAAAAAAGATTTTTTTTAGGTATATCACAGATTCTTTTTATAGCTTCACGCTGTATCCCGCATGTAGCAGGGTAGGTAAAGGAAGCCTATTGTTAAGGCACTCCGTTCCATACTATTTGCCGAATTTGTGAGATATTGCAAGTTGAATGGCGAAAGTCTCGCTGCACTTTGTTTACTTATCGAAGTGAGGAAATGAAAATATTAAAAATAATAATTACCCCAAATAGGAAATGAACCCAAAACCGTCTCGTTCATAGTAAATGCTTATGCTAATGCGCCAGGAGGTCCTCAATCCGTATCTGTATAATGTAATAATACTTGCTCTAATGAAATAATAATTGAGACCCGAAAACGCGTCTTAGTTTATTTATCAAATGATAACATTTGTGAATGTGGTAACCTATTTCAGTTGAGAGTTAATTTTGGTTGCGTTTAAGCATTTCGACGATGCTTAGTTCAAATTTTATATTATATATTTTGGAAAGGTAGGTTATTCTATGAGCGACGGCCCAGTATCTTATTCACGTAACGGTTTCCATCGTGGGTTCGATTACCGATCGGAGGAATTATTATTTTCACTCATTCGCTCTGGTAACAAGACAAAACACAAAGTTCGGTGTTGAGTTTTCCCACTTATCCTACAATATCGGAGATAGGACGAAAAGTGCAGAACGGTGTGTCTTAGCAGTAGGTTATCTGTATCTACTATTCTTTATATACAATTAAATAGCATTTAGAGATAAATATCTATTATCTATTTAGAAAACGTATAAAGATTTGAACGTAGCGGGACTCGAACGCCCTGGAAACCGACCACGCGCTCCTTCCTAAGTGTAGAATAACACTTTAAAAACGTTTAAACACTATTATCCAGTTATATTTCGCATTAGAGACATATTCAGCAACGCGTTCAGTAAGATCTTTCCAACAGAAATATTCTATAGCAAGAACTAAATAATAATTCTATAGTTATAGTATTAGAATGAAGTAAGTTTCAAAGAAAGGCGAATGTTACATATTGTTCCGTGGGTAGTGCTGCTCCGCTTATCGACGCGTCAAATTGATGGACGATGCCGAAGTAATCGCAAAAACTATTTATTCTTACTTATCGCCTTTGTTATGTCAATCACTGGATTTTTATTCTTTCTTCTCTCCGTTTTTATTATTAAACATTTTGTGGAATTAAAAGAGAATTTTAAAAAATACATTCACGCCGTCCGCGTCGGTTCGGTCACCGTTTGAGGGAATGAATTCTTAATATTTTTTTATTAATATTGTATTCGGCGGCGTTGAGTTCCACCACTCAATAGCATGAAGCTATTTTTTTTACATTTTTAAGTAACAAATACAAGCAACCCAGCTTCGTATCGTATTCAAAATTCAATTTCCACATTTCATTCATTATTACCGAGTGGGCACTGCAGCGCTCAGCTCCGGTCATCACATCGCTTATCGTCTAGTGACAATGATTAACGACGTCCTAGACAAAGGATTCTATGAACAATGCCACAAAAATATATTACACGTTAACTTGTCTCTGAAATTACTTTGCCTTTTGTTGCCTTATCAGTTTATAACGTGGAGTGGAATATAGCGGGATAAAACACTGCTTTATATAGCAGTTCTGTATATGAAATCTGTGGAGGCGGGAGTGGCGCAGGCTCCGGTTCTAAATGTGAGGATTATAGGTTCAATTCTCGTTGGGAAGAATTGTTTATTTTCGTTTTTCGCTCTACTGATTGTTAATTCGATGCTGGTGTGACCAGTCTCAATGAACTTGAATGTATACAATAGTTTTAGGATAAAAGTTGCCTTGGGGTTTTTCCTTAAGTACCTATGACGCAATCGCTTTAAAATAACTTTAATTTAATTTCTTACTAATTTATCTCTGCTTCAATACAAAATATCAGCCCCACATGTACAAATATAATTAGTTATTTCAAACCTATCTTATTAAAACAGCATGCGACGTTTAGTTCTGAAGTCTTGAAAGTTATGGGGAATAGTCTAAAAGACCTAATTATATTATACTGTATATGTATTGTACATAGCTATAGAGCCGATGCTGTGTGTTGTTTAACTTTTTTTTATTATATAAATATTGTAAACTACCCTACATTTTCTTTATTACATATTTATATTCGATAAAAAGAAATGAGTGATAAAACTCAACACCTATAAAATATATATTTGATATGCAAATACGCTACATACACTGTACACATCTAATAGTGAAATAATTGTGCCTCAACGCCGTGTTATTGCAACGTTTCATAATTTGATAATTATTCTGTGGTTTTGTTCATAATAATGCGGTGTTTCATATGAAAACACTGGCGCGTGTTAGCAATGTATTGTTTTAGTACAATACTTTGGAATATTTGAAATAAATAAATATTTGATAGATTGATTGTGGGTTATTGTTGATGAAGCATGCTGTTTTAATAAGGTGGGTTTGAAATAATTAATTATATTTGTACATGTAGGGCTGATATTTTGTACTGAGGCATAGAGAAATTAGTAAGAAATCAAATTAAAGTTATTTTAAAGTATTTGCGTCATAGGTCCTAAAGGAAAACCCCAAGAAAACTTTTATCCTAAAACTATTGTATACATTCACTTTTCATTGAGACTGGTCACACCAGCATCATGATTATTTCGTTACCTTGTTCTTAGAATGAAAAATATTATTTTATTATATAGAAGAACAAACGACTTACTATGATTGTTTTAGATAGTTTCACGCTGTATCCTTCTTATAGCAAGCAGTATTGGAAAAGTTCTAGTGATAGGACACACCGTTCTCCCATCGGAACTCAATGTGCTTTACCTATTTTCCTTATAAATTATTAAAAAAAAATTAACATATTTTGCCCTACCCATATGAGTATAACGCCAACTATTTTTCCCAAAAACGTGACCAGCACAATAGCTTTCATGGAGAGCTTTAAAAACATTGGCCAGCATTGTTTTACGTTCCAAACGAAGCGTGGAACAAAATAAAAGGCACCCATAAATTAGTTTGCATGGAATCCAAAGTGCCAAGTGCGGCTCAAATCTTTCAGCAATAAATCAATACGGAATAATTTCTTCTAAGGTAACAAATTTATGGAGAGGATCGCGATGACCTCTTAGTCTAAAATATATATAAATGCCATGGGAGCAAATTCGATTCCTATTAGGGAATTATGCTTGTTTTTTTTATTTTCTCGGTTTAGTAAGATTAATTTTGTATTAATCTTACCACAAAGGTAATATCGCGATATTATCACAAAACATATAAAATCTAAAAAATCGATAAAAAATGGAGTTTTTTATATATAAATAGAGTATTTTATATAGTATATGTTTAATATAAAATGCCAATGCCCTGTTAAGTATATACGGCTATTATTCACGAAATATGTAGAAAATACTATTTTTCATGAAGTTATAAAAAACAAATACGCAAAAATATGTAGGTACCTAGTAAGATTTTTACATTACTAACATATGAAGAATAAACTACATTTCTGTGAAATACCAATTCTGCTAAAAACCTCACGTTCATAGCATAGAATTAATAAAATAAAATAATATAAGGCTAAACTAATATTAACTAAATAATATTCTTGGCGTTCTCGTTAATACGCTAATTTCTAGAATACTTATCTTTCTATTTTTTTATTTGTTTTTTTATTTCATCACGCAACTTTAATGTCTTTAAGATAATATTCTAAAAGATTACTTCATCTTGACCCTGTTGCCAATATATAGCAGTGCAGATGGAAATGAATAGTATAAAGACACTATGTTCTTCACCTGAGTGAAGTGAGTGGTGGGACTCATTATCGCGATGTGGCTTGATACCAACGGGCGAAAACGTAATTAACTCTTCCGAGTGGGAATCGAACTAACAACCATCGCATTTATATTCAAAGGTTTTGTGCCATTAATCCAACGCCGTAATACATCGTTAAAATATAATAAAATTTAATCTCGAACATCGAAGAATAACGACCGAATCGTAACAACCAGAACAATCCTTACCTGAACATTAGAAAGCTTTAAAATTTCGACTTAAAACCAACTAAAAGCTTCGGGTAAGTCGTAGCCGAGGTACCCCAAACTTTTATCAGCCCCAATAAAGCTGAGCTTCACAACTCAAAAGAATCTCAAATTCATTATTCATATCGGAATTGTGGATTCTAATTATGCATTTCTTAGTGCTACAAGTTCCATTCGCCTTCTGATTCTAAACTTCACAGATTTCATTATCATTTGATATTATAATTAAGATGGGATTACGCATAATGTAGGGCTGATTGTTCATTTGTTCGCAAAATATTCATGATTTTAATGGGTTTTGTAAATAATTGTGCGTGATTGTAATGAGAGGACGAGAATTAATAGAAAGTGCTTTTACTATAATAATATTTCAATATTGTATATAATAAATACATAATACGTGTTAAACATTTAATAGTATTGTTTATACGTGCGCCTATAAGGTCGTCGCATTCTGGCAAAAACGCGACCGCTGTGGGTTCGATTTCTACTTGAAGGAATAAGTTATATAATATTTTAATCTCCTCGCTAATAAATTTGCGTAAAGTGAGAAGGGAGAGAGTGTCTTAACACTAGGTTCCCTCTGTTTACCGCACTATAAGCGGGATACAATGTGAAGTTGAAAAAAAAAAAAACAATCGTAAGCAAAAACAAGTCTTGTATGCTAATGCCAACGTAACGCAAGTGGCACATGAGTGTCCGCGATGTTGTTAAATTCAGATCTCACACCAAGAAAGGTTAAGGTTTAAAAATATGTTCCTCCAGCAAAGTATGGCGTCAAATTCCACCATACATCCATGCATATTAGAGTGAAAAGAAATTACAGAATTTTAGTTCCAACCCTAGAACTCCGAATTCCATAAAAAAACGATAGATGTGTGAAAATATAAGAGTTTTTTAAAATTTTGAACACAGATAAAATCTTACTAGTAAAATACAATTCAGTATTACATTAAAATCTAATATAAATACAGAAAAAAAAGAGACTGAAAATTACGAATATATATATAGAAAGGTTGCTATTGCAAAATAAAATTCCACATATGAAAGATCCAAAAGATATATGTAGTAGTTTTTCATTGTCTAAACTACTACAGTAAAAAGTCCACTCTGTAAACTTTGGAAAACAATAACATCTTGATAGTGATGGAGTGCTGCGAGTTGAAATGTTCGAGCACAGTCTCCATCCAGCCAGTGTTGAAAACTCAGAGATCCACTTTAAATTATATTTCCAACTGCTCTCTTCGTTTCTGGGTTATTTTTCTATGTATCTATGTATTTATTTCTATACTAGTAACCAGCTCACGACTTCGTCTGCTTAAAGTATAAAATTATTTATTTTCTATTATACGAATACTAACATTAAGGGCGAATAGTAACATTAAGACTCATCCATATATTTATAACTAAAGTTATATTATGTTAATAAAACACTTTTTAAAAATTATGTCAATATAAAGTATTGTATACGACAATACTATACGAGTATAGTGACATTTTTTTATAGATATAAAAAATATTTGGAAAAACAAAAACCCCGACTGCATTTTACTGAAAATAAAATAAACAAGTGCATAATAACAAGTACATAGTACATATAACAAGTTTATTAGGATTAACAGTCGAGACCTCTTTAAATTATGCGGGGTTTCTGGCAAAGATTTTATTGATTGAAGAATTTCTATATTACTATACGGGAAAAAAGTATAAAACAGTAATAATAAAAACTGATCACACGCAAAAATCAAACCTGCACTTTCATTTTATGAATTTGTGAAACCATTCAACGTTTCCGTTTATAAAATTTTATGAACACAAACCCATTGCATGTGAGTTGATATCTCGTACGTGAGAGCAGCCAGCCTCCTTATCGCCGCCGTTAGGTGATAGCTGACTATTTATTTGTATCGCAAATAACTAACGGCGTTCTGTAACGACTGTTCAATACACATGCCCTCTTATTGTGAGAATATTGTATACGTCTATAGAACTAGATCTTATAAAGAAAACTTGTGACATATTTAGCTTTGCGAAATATTCCGTTTATAGAAGAAATATTCTGCTTGCAGAAAGAAAGAGAACTATTTCTCTTTTTAAGATTCTCCGCTTTCCGATCACATTGAGAGGCAGAGATGTTGAGTGGCAGAATTGTAATTTTGAAATTAGTATATTTCATTCCTTCAAGTAGCAATTGAACCCATAGCCATCGAGTTTTCATCAGTCAAATGCTGCATACAACTGCTGAAGGTCGAGCTCAGTGGCATGCCATTGGAGAGGCCTGTGTCCAGCAGTGGACGAGGATAGGCTGATGATGATGATGATGATGATGATAAAACGCTGCATCTTTATACTTTATATGACTAGAAAGAATAAAAAAATTGACTAGATTTAAATGTATTGAAACTTAAAGGGGAAAAACACTTTATATGATAATTGACACCACCATGATCTGGGCTGAGGGCTGAGGCTAGTTGTCAATTTGGCTTCCATTATTATGTAAAAATAAATAATGTTAAAATTCAATATATATTCATTAAATATTTACCAAAAATAATTAGAAAAAATAGTACCGTTAAAGTAATATTAGTCAACAAGCATTTTAGCAAATGTACTTGTTAAGCTAACAGCGAAATGAACTACCGACTACCCGAAATTAGAGTTCCGAATGGCCATATCCGTCTCAACATTTAGATGAACAGTGTTGGTACACTAGTTCTGGACAAACATCAATTGGAAATAGCGTAAACAAGTATTAATTTTTAGGGTTCCTCACCTAAAAAGAAAAAAATGAAACTCTTATAGGACCACTTTGTTGTCCTTCTATCAAGACCATTTATGATTTCGAAATCGTGTAAAGGTATCAAACTGATATTAATATCAACTTAAATTTGTAAGCTTTTGTAATTACTGTACTCCTTGTTGAACTATAATCTTGAAATTGGTACGAAAGCCTAAGTGCAGTAGTACAACTCGCACTTGACCGATTTTTATGAAGTGACTAAGCAATCGTTATGTTTTAATCAGCTTCAGGTTTCTTTTTCCTCTACATGTATAATTATGCTGCTACTACATATATAATTATGCTATACCAAATTTTCGAGACATTGCGAATTGCCTGGCAAAAATCAACGTAGCCATTTATGTACCAGAGTGGAAGACTGAAAATAATTTAAATATAATAATCGTTCCCCTAAGTATGGATTGAACTCAAAACCATCACGTTTACAATCGCTATCATACGTCACGACGGCCTTCTTCTTATAATAGAAATAGAAAATCGAATATAACAAAATATTTCACATAAACTGTCATCTACAGAGACTGGCAGAGTATTCTCGATATCGAAGTGCTATAAATCGGGGTATCTGGTAATACAAGTCAAGGCAGGGCATACCTCTATCCACATTCTATTTTTTGCCTTTCCCCCATCAAATTTTATTGTTGATATATGCATGGAGTGTCAGTGGCTGGTCGTATGTTAAAGTTTACAGGTACTTCTTTTTTATTGATTATTTTATGTGTATATTCTATTTGTATGTTGTTGGCGTTGAGAGATATATTTACGCTGTATTCCGCATATAGCAGGGTAGATACATATATGGAACTTAGTGTCAAGACACTGCGTTCCTCATTTTCCGCCGAGTTCTGCAAAACCGCTATTAAGCGGAACTTAACGCCACGCTTTGCCTCGATATCAGAGCGAAGAAATGAAAATGTTAAATATTCAATTTTCTCGAGTGGGAATCCAACCTACGTCCTGTCGAGCTGTCACACGCTTGTGGCGCTGCGCCATAACTGGCCTCAAATATATATGTGATGAAATAAATCAGCTTATAACAGGCCAAAAGTATAATATCGTTCAGCCCTTTGTTCTAATATTGGAGGCTTCTTGAAATCTGTCATTGAACTTTGTTCCGACAAAGCGACGTTGACGAATATTGACGACGCTGTGTTGCGCCTTTAAGGCCATAAAGCAAGAATTGAATAGATATTATGTCGGAAATTCAAATGCTACGAACGTTTGATTTTCCTCAAACTTAATAGCAATAAGCTTACGTTTCTTTTGGAGAAGCTACGCTTAGAACAATATTACGAATATAGTAAAAATTACAATATAGCTTTATTAAAATTGAAATGTGTTCGTCGTGGCGTAAGAGCATGAGCGTGCGACTGTGATCGCGACGGTTGTAGGTTCAACTCCCAAGTGATATGAAATATTTAATATTTTCATTTTCTCGCTCTGGTAGCGAGGCGAAGCGCGGCGTTGAGTTCTGCAACTCTACTAACTCAATTACTTTAAATAAAAAGGACTTAAACACACCACAAACACCAGGTTTAAGTGACTAGATTAGTGATAGAACACTCCGTTCTGTATTTATCACTAAGATGTGCTAGATAGAGGGAACCTGGAAGTACTAAACATTTTATCATACCAAATCGAAATATCTACATAGATTTTTAAATATAAAGTAAGGAAATTTTAAAGGCAGTCATAAAATACGACACGAATTTGAGTTCGACTACGGTACGGTACTGCAGTGTGTAATTTTCTGCATTTACATTATAAATTCTTGTCCGGACACTTCAATAATAAAAAGTTATTTTACAGAAGTTACTTCTACAGTTGAAAAATTTAACTTGTTAGTATTTGCAATGTTAAAGGTCAAAGATTTAATTTTTCTGCATTGGCTTACCTACATTATGTATTGAACTGACTATGAGCGATAACGATTGTGGGTTCTATTCCTACTCGAGGTAAAAAAATATTTTCATATCCTCGCTTTGGTAACTAGACAAAGCACGGCGTTGAATTCCGCTTCGTAAAATGTAATATCTCGAAATTTTTGTGGAAACTAGCGTATTATACATATATTGATCTTCTTGAACGTCGTGGCGTTTGACTATAAGCGCGACGATTGTGGGTTCTATTCCTACTCGGGGTAAAGAACAATTTTCCTATCCTAGCTTTGGTATCAAGACAAGGCACGGTGTAGAGTTGCGATTCTTAAAATGTAATGTCTCGAAATTTTTGTGGAAACTAGCGTATTATACATATATTGATCTTCGACCTTCACATAGGTGAAGGTTGCCTATAGAGGCAAACTATGAAGAGATATATTTGCTATCATAAAAAAACTGTAATCGTTAAAACTTTTAAAATATACAATATTAAAAATATATAAAAATGTAAAAGTGTCAGTCAGTGTTTGACGTACGTCAAGTAGCGCTAATATTTCTGTGAGGTACGAGATAAGGATCGTTAATGCGTCGTCAGCTTAATTAACCGCGCGTTAATTGGACTACGGTTTTGATGATACTTAGAAATTGTTACTTTTTTATTAATCGTCGGTTTTTCTTTTTTTTTTTGTATAGAAATGTTGTATGTATGTTTAAAATTATATTCCTTAAAGTTTTTGAACTTTATTTTTAAGTACGTAAAAGAACACACGTACTTCTTTTAACGATTCATCAGAGTATGTGGAGAGGATCAGTGTCCAGATTCTTCATTATCCACTTTCACCAGCTAGGAATCGTGTAATACTATTTGCCACGAACATTAAAACTAGTTTTTTCCGTTTCTGACATATTTTGGAATATTTTCCTTTAGCGCTGAACTATACTCCCTGAGGTCCCTAAATTATATATCTTAGCATTCTTTGAAACGCAGTTTTGGCTGTGCGGTGCCTATAAGTCACTCATTAACAGAAAATTTTGAGTAGCCAAAACGCAGCGGACCGTGGGCAACGGAAGTGTCTTAATGGGAACGGAGTGTCTTATACCATGTTCCTAGATTTCCTGTGCCTACCCTGCTATGTGCGAGTTAGACCATGAAGCTAAAAAACTATGAACTCCCAACTACCACCAACATTTAGCATACCTATATTTTGTAACAATTGTAACTGCGATTGCACTATAACGATATCAAATATGAAAATTGAAAGCCAACTATGAATAACCTATTTTCAATTATATTATGAACACGAATATCCACAATATCGCGTATAATACACGAATAACTCAGCGTGTCGTGTCGGAGCCGGTGCTTGTAGCACTGACCTATCATTATTGCGATCGATTGTTTAAAAGCAGTATTTTGTTTAACAACTACCCTTTTACATTGCTTTGCATGCTTCAATATTTTTTCTTTTTTCGATATATATTAATACTAGCTTATTCGTGTGGCTTCGTCCGCATGGAATATTCGAATATGACACATAACATATTCGAAGTGCCTGACCTAACTCTGACTACAGGTACAGTGGGCCTAATATTGTGCTTTATAGATTCACGCTGTGACCTACATACTCGTATAGCAGGTTAGGTTTCCTCTGGAACCTGAGAACCTGGTGTTAAGACACTCCCTTTCCTATTCAGTTCCTCATTTTCCACCACAGTTTAAAAGCATTTCGTGTTGAGTTCTGAAGGCATTGCATGTTGAGGCTATATATGCTATATTAATTACCTCTTCTCGATAAATGGACAATCGAAGACAAAATTAATTTTTCGTCTGAATTGAACCCACAGCCTGTTGCGTTTACAATTATACGCTTCTGAGCCCCTGAGCCACGACTGCCCTCGTTTATTGAGATACCACTAAATAAACGAGTCGTATGGCGACATGAAAATAAGAAAGAAAATTTTCTTTTACGAGACAACCATATCGTCTTCCCGCAGTAAAATTTCCATAAAATAAAATTTCCTTACAGTTTTATACAGTTAGAGTGGGCTTAGAACAAAATTAAGTACTATTTTCCAGCTTTCATAATATAAAAGTTGGGATAAGCTTTTAATTAATAAAGCTTTCTACGTCTAGGTATTTTTTTAACTTAATTTGCGTATTCTTATCATATAAAGAGTGGATAAAGTAATTTCAAGAGTAGACACTTAAATTCTGTTTAAAATCTCTGGAAAATGTATTTCTCATAAATTAGAATTAGGGTTTTTTTTAGAAAAGATTGAAAAATTAGGAACAGTAGATAATAATAATGGTTATTTCATATGTTCCTGTCTTATTAGGTACACCGTACAACAATATGTTTTTTTATCATATTACGAATCTTTGATGCCCAAGGGTTTATAGATCTTAGATATATATTAGAGAAATCTTAGATATATACAAATAAGTACATATTTAAAAAAATTGTATGTATTACAGATATGAATTTATTCAATATATGTAATAATCACCAAAAAAAAATTAATTATTAATAATTATTAAGCACCAAGAAACTATGAAACTTATTAATAATTAGTAGAAGTTTCAAAAACACCAACAATATAAGTCATACATATCCAGTAAGTAACGTCGAGAGCACGCGGCGGTGCGACCGCAGCTTTGCGGCCGAATTACGACTGTTATATGAATGCACAGCCAAAATGTTTAATATTCAATAATAATAATAATATGAGTATATTTAATAATATATCTTCTATCTTTTTTTCATCTACGCAGTTTTTTGGACATAACAGTGCTAGCAGCCGTTTAGTATGTTTACTCCGGTTCAAAAGTGTTAAATACTAAAGAATTATTATTATTTTTTTGTAAAGGCAAAAATATAAAAATACATAGAGAAGATATAAGAAATTAGGAATTTCTAAACGATTAAGATTTTCTAAACAAAACTAATTTAACTAAAATTCTTTTTACAAAAATAAACGCTACGAATAAAAAAAAATTAAAGAAATATTTAGTATAATATCAGGCATTCATAAAAACAGGAATAAAAAAAATTAAAGAATTATTTACTAAAATTCGTTTAACAAAAATAAATGCTATGAATGCTTGATATTTTATAAAACTAATCCCAGCATTAGTCCCAAGATCTAACAACAGGAAATCTTAAGACAAAATAAGATAAATCCCAACAATTTCAACATATCTTACTATACAAATATAATTAGAGCAGCGTTCCCGACGATGTATCAGTAATACGCTCTAACGAACAGCCCGCGACGTTACGTCTAATCTACGTAACTAAACGTAACTGGGTGTTAACTTGGGAATATGAAGACATGATACTTACAAAGCTCAAAGTTCAATACTGAAAGCTCTCTCGTTAATGAGGCTTTGTGACATAAAGTGGGGTTTTAGTTTTAATTAATTGTTATATATTATTTTATACATATACCTAACAATAATGTGTAAAATAAATAATTTTGATGCCCCTGGCACAAAATATAAAGTGTAGGCGTAATTTAGCATTTCTTTTAAAAAAACTAAGTATTCTTCTTCTTAAGTATTTCTTTTTTAAAATTTTTTCGTTAAAATAATTTAAAGTGACCATTGTGACCGAAGCCCGATGAAAGATTAATTAGTGTCTGTCGTCTTTGACAAATTCTAAGAAACGTTAATTATGATAAAACAAACGATTTATTAATTGCCCCTCAACCTTTTTTTGTGAAAGAAAGAAGATAAAGATATCAAAGTGCTTTTTATTTTTCAATAGAAGACTGTCAAGTGATCTTTTACCAGACGAATGGTTTTTCAGGTAATTGTGACAGTTTTGGAGGGTTTTTTTATTTATTTTTAATAAAAAAAGATATCTCTACTTCTTTAGGGTAGGTACTTTACTATACTGTCCACTTAGTTCGCTAAATAAATATTAAATAGATTTAGTTAGTTATTCAAATTGTGAAATTAAGTCCTGTTATATTTAATAGAGCATAAATTTTCGCTTAGATCATTTCTTAAGAAAATTAAAAACATATATTTCCATAATTCAAATAGAGATATACAATCTTTTTTATTATTAAATACAATAATTCATTTTAAAATAACAACAGAGTATACTAATCACGGGGTATCAATCTCAGTTAACTGTCTAACCTTCTTAACCGTAAGAAGCAGCTGAGTCGTTCTGAGAATGACAAATGAGGGTTCCACTTCACTTTGAAATATAAGTATTCATAAAAACACTGCAGTAAACAGAATAAATTATTTTATATTATTGTTACTTATAATAATATAATACTTAGATTATACAGAAGTTATATTTCTTGAGGCCGTTGTGGATCACCAGCATAGCATTTGACAGTAAACGTGATGATTGTGAGTTCGATTCTCATTCGAGGACATGGAAGAGAGGATTATTTTTCATTTTAGACTACTAAAATAACTATAATGATATAATAAACCTACCTATAGCACAGCGAAGCCCAGGTTAATAGTCGTCTATTGAAACTCTTAGAGCCACTTCAAAAGCGGGTAATTTCACCGACTCTATTATTTGCAATATATGTTCTTTACAAGCTATTTGAAAACCTGCTTTATAATGTATACACTCATGTAGCAAGCGATCCGATAGAAAAATTGTGCCATTTTATATTTTCTAAGAAGCTCGACCATTCGCGACATTCAATTACGGTGTGCGATCACGCCACCTGCACTGTGCCCATGCCGCCCTACCGCCCTACCGCCCACCCATTACAATCACAAAACTATTCAATTTATTATTTTTAATTTTACAATAAATTATTTTTATTCATTATTTTTAGAGCTTTTCATAAGATAATTAGTGATAAGTATTTCTTCGAAGTAATTTTAAAATCATAATTGTTATACGCTTATTACCTACATCTTTTACTTTCACGCTGTATCCTGCTTATAGTAAGAAGGTAGAGGATACTCCTTTCCCCCGGGTAGTAAGAATCGAAGTTACGACTGTTTCACGTTCTTCTATTAATATATTTAATCCCAAATGACAAAATAAGAATTTTGCTATTACAATAAAATAAAAGAATTCGTTAAAATAATTGCCCTTACATCTAAAACAAGAAGGAATATTTCTTTGCATCGCGACATTAAGCGATTTACATGTCACGCTACGGTCCCAATTTCCTGGAGTTAAATGTTCTTCTTTTCTGTTTTCTAATGTTATACCTATATCTTAATACGGCAAGCAATAAGCATTACATTACCTACCTTCTTTGATATATTTCTGTAATTATAATAGAAAAATCTTTCTTTCATTTTAAGATCAAGAAAAAATATATAACATTTTATCGTCTACCTGGTTGGCAAGCTTTACAATTACATTGGTTGTCCCGTCACGGACGCGGTACAATGTCACGGCGTCGGACACCGTGTCGGGGGCTAAATAATGAAATTTCGAAAGGCAACACTGACATATACGAGTATGAGTGCTGACGCTAGTTCGATTCAAACGGCCCGCATCGTCTCTCCTAGCACATCGGACCTGTATTGACATCGAACGTGTATCGAGAGAAAATATTTTATTTTTAAATAGAAATGTGTCACAAGCGAGCATTTAAAAATGTTTTTATATTTATAATATAAAAATCTTCCGTTACTGAGTGAGAAACAAAGAACATATAATGAAAGAAAAACGAAAGAATACAGTATTTTAGTCCAGGCAAACGAAATCTTTTGCTACAACCAATTAATTATAAGCATTTTTTTTTTGTTTTATATTAAAACATATATTTTTTTTGCTTCTAATTATCATTTAATTGTAATATAGTCTACATATTCCAAAAGAAGATAAACTATAAATATGAAACAAAAAAATATAAATATGTTATAATTATTATATGGATGAATGGAAATCAAATAATAAATATTTGGGTTCAATTATTTAAATTATTTATTACGATTAGATTTTCATTAGAGAAAAATAATTCCAAAGTTAATTACTAAAACTGTTAATAAGCGAAATAGAGCCTATTTTTCTTAGAACAAAAAAAATAAAAATCTGGCTTCGTCAGCTTACATAAAAATTCAATAACTAAAATTCATATTAAAATATTTTTTCCAAGCACTACCCCACATAAAAGGACAGTCAGATTTAACGACTCTACCAGGGCGTTTTCAGTCTCGTGACACTCGGCAGTAACGGGTCGTGTGAGCAATTAGCACATTAGGTCCACTATAACTTGGACGTTGTGTTCACTTTGAATGGTCCATTAAATGGGTCACTATATACAGGTGTGTCTTCCACGGCCATCGATAGTCACGTGATATCCGGTAATATTACCTGTAATTGTTTTAAAGAGGGGCTTTACGGTTCCGGTTGTGAAATAGCTTTTTCGCTTTGCGATTTAAAGTATATAGTACTTTATTTTTATTTTATTGTAGTGGTATCATAGTGGATCATGGTAAAGGTAGTGTGTGATTGTAACATTATATGAAATCATATACTGCTCGGTTCGTATGGGGAACCTAGTGTTAGGACACTCCGTTCCTCAGGCTCCACTCAATTTACGAGATATTGTGTATTGAGCTGTCGTTGAGCTGTGTATTTTTTATTTTAAAATAAATAAATCAGCTTTACGCTGCATATAGCAGGATAAACAGTGGGAATCTAGTGTTAAGACACTCCGTTCCCCACGTTATCAAATATATAGACACAGATAGATACAGAAAATATAAAAAATTATATAAAAGAGAAAAGAAAAATATAAAAATTTATATAGAAGCAACCAACTCCAATATAATATTTTTTTCTATTCGAACCTGCACTGGTTATTATCAGCACGTTCTACCAAACATACTCTTCAGCTTTAGTACAGATATAAATTACGAATATTACGGAAAAGTAATAAGTTACAAGTGCCATATTTTTTTACATTTCAAGCATTATTTTACGACGTATAAAGCATTCATATCTCGTAGCGTCGTAGACTCGTAGCACTTTGGTAGCAGTGCTACGTGGTATTAAAATTGAATATTATGCCTATTAAGGGACTTTCTTTCTGGGTTGAAATTATTCTTTTATATACAATTGGTTTAATGTATCTTTATATAATTTTAGGATAGGAAAAGGATTTTAATGTTGAGATACTCCGTTCCCCACGCACTGTCCAATTTTAGAGATATTTCATGTTCAGTGGCGGAACTCAACGCCGTGAATAATTTTTAATATGTTGATGCCTAAGTCTAAATATCTCAATCCAGTAAATTTCATACAACTATACTCAAATTTAGTAATTCAAGCAATATTTGTAAACATTTTACTATCAATGTTTCACTCACGCCGTCGCGTCGGTTGGCCTTCGCCTTGGACGTTATAAATATGATTAATTACACGCGACACGAACGTATCAGAATGTCTGAAAACATGAATCCAAGTGTAAATAAAAATCCATGTATTTTGATTCAATTACATGTTTGCTTTTCAATTTTATTTTTGATATGAAAATATCATTAATGTTGGGTATTACAGTGTAACAGGAGGTTATTAGCTTTATTTTTTTCACTATATTTATATAGTGGACATGAAGTGGCACAGTGGACATAAATTGCTAAACATGACAGGCAAAGAAAATCTAGTGTTATGACACTCCGTCCCCCACGCACCACTCAATTTTTCAGACATTGATTGTTAAGTGGTGGAACTTAACGCCGCGCTTTTTTAAACCTTGAACTCTCAGTCCTAATCTATAGAGATTACAAGATACTTCTTTGACGCCTTATATTAATATAAAAAAATATTGTAAACAAAACCATTTGAAACTCATAGTATTTACAAATTATAACATACAGCATTATATTTCAATGGAAGTCGATAGAATCAATGATTGGAACACTCGAGCGGATGGAAAGCCGATTACTTGTTAATGGGATTATTTGTTTAACAACCCTATTATAATTTCAACAATTCTTCTAGAAAAAAGTGTATTTTCCATACATTTCCATAGATTTTCATATTTTTTTCATTGTATCTCGATTTTATAGTCACTGGATGTTTTTGTTTATACAGCGGTTTATTTCCGTTGTAACAACAATTTTTTTAAGCGCAATGCAATATCAAGTTTAAAAATAACTTTAAAAATAAATATTGAAATTAGTTCATTTTGTATACTGTAAAAACCGGATATATTAGAATAATGTTAGCGTTTGAGGTTATCAAGGCGCAGTGGCAGCGGAGGGAATGATTTTCATGGAAATTGCTTTTATTACAATAAACAACGCGGCGTTGTCCGTATGTGTCAAATTGGTGCATGCGCCCGCAAATTTAAATTTTTAAAGTAGTAAACGTTGACTTACAATTGTGAAATTAGTACGGCATCCTTTTTTTAGCGTTCCGTGCCTCGGAAAGAAGCGTTATCTGAGAGATGAGATGAGAGATCCAAGAGTTAAGATCCATTATCCGCTCAAATTTAAGACGCTACATTGATTAAAATAATGTACAAAATCAAACCCCATCAAACATCGATGGCATTATCCACGTTTATTTTTACCAATACTATTTACGTAAATCACTAATTTCGCATAATTTTTTATATTTTTTTCTTAATTTAATTTGAATTTACAATCTCTATCACACAATAAATATGCAAAGAATACAATAAATAACACTTTGCGAGGAAATATACAATTGAAAACGTTATCAATGTATCACATAAAGAGGAAAGGAAGTAATCAAAGGAAGCGAGGACCTTTTCTTCACAACCGCTGTTGTACGTGACAAATTCTGTAGCAGTGTTTGAGCCTGTAGAGATATAAGCGAAATATTTTAATATTATGTTATACAAATTAAATCAGCTTTACGCTGTATCCCGCACACAGCAGGGTAGGCAGAGGGAACCGTGGGAGGGAAAAGTGTTAAGGCACTCCGTTCCCCACATTTTGTCGAATTCTAGGGGCATTGCGAAGAGCGAAGCCATTTACACCAGAGCGAAGAAATGGAAATATAAATTGAAATAAATATTTCATCTCCTCGAGTTGGGATCGAACCTACAACTAGTCGGTTTTACAGTCACACTTTGTGCTCTTGCACCACGTCTGGCCTCTATTATATAAGACACCCGCAAAATATATTTAGTAGGAAGTATTTCAACATAATATACATGCAACATATACAGGGTGGAATTGTCAGCACCACTTTAAATGAAACCACAGTTGTAACTACTCTATAAAATCTTAATATAATTCGGAAAAAAAAATAATTCCCAAAAATGAAAAAGTAATTTTTTCAAACAAAATAAATAATAAAATTATCGTTTTAAAATAAAACGCCATTTGTAAAGTATAACATAGGCACGCACACACTTACCTGTCAAAGCGGCAACGTCGCATACGTATGTGTGCGTGACACGAAATACAGGTATGGATAAAAATCGCGAAATGAAAAAAAAATCCTACGTCCAAACTGTTGAGGTACCTTGATTAATTTCTGAGGTGTGGGTTTGAAATATATTACCCTATATGCAGTTTCAATAAAAGAAGCGCTGCCTCTTCCACCCTGTATAGATGCGAGAGACGAAAAAAAAAAAATATTTAGCCAAATGGTAATCGACCCCACAATCATTTACAGTCAGACACTTCTTCACCAATACGGCATCAATTTTATATGCCAAGTATTATTTTATTCTCAGATTCATATTTATTATTTTAATCATACTTTAATTATGATTTCAGTATTATATACTTGAAACAATACATGTTGTAAATGTTATAATATTTCTTTATTACATAAAAACTAGGTGAAAACGGGGTCACGGTTGCCCGCAACCATACGCTCTTATATGTAACAAACAGTATAAGCTTGCGGTAATTAATGGTTAACACTAGAAGTGCCGAAGATTGAGACCCCCCTAGAACCGCCGTCGTGACAAATTTGTCCCATTCTACTTATTAGGTTGATTGTTGGTATAATACAAAAAAAATATTATTAAAATAATTCGTAAAATGTGTAGACCATCTTTAATAATAAATTTTTATTCTTTAACAAACATAAAAGTACCAAAAAACAAAACACAAAGAAAGAATCAAATATTTCAAATACGTTCTAAGGTCGTGACAACTAACTGAATAACTCATACAAAATTTTAAGTTATTGAAATTAGTTAATATTATTATTAGTCCATGTAATGCAATAATATATTCTTCATTAGTGATACATCACAGATGATTTATAACATTGCGTGGTAATACCTCCAGAATTCGGCGGAAAATGCCAGCGGAGTGCATAGCACTAGGT
>JAEBDU010009068.1:2616-17011 GCA_016802625.1 Heliconius numata | reverse complement strand
AAAAAGTAACAGACGAAATGCTAAAAAGAATAGAGGATATTGAACATGGCTAATTCGCTAATACAATCAAACAGAAATAAGAATAATATTACTCCTAAAGTTATTGCAAAAGCAGAAGACTTCACACCAGAAAAAAAATTAAATGTACCCGCTACCAGCGTATCATTTGACACAAATTTGAAAATCAGCAACCATTCAAGAAATAAATTGCAAGCCATAGCTAACTTAGGATATGCCGACAGTCAAAAAAGCGCTCTAGACCTTGCTCTACAAGCATTTATAGATAATCTAAGTAGCAGTGAACAAAAATCATTTTCTTTACAGACAGATACTTTAGAAGCGCGTGACGCACGTTTAAAAAACAAATAAAAAAATGGTATAGATTGTGAAAAAATCGTAAAATCGACTTTGTGAACTGTCGAAAAAGGGCAGGGGAATCAAAATTCACAAGGCTGATTTCACAACGGGCGAAAACAGTTGGTATAACGGCTACTTTGGTTAAGACGTGCTATGATAACTTCAAATTGTTTAATCATCTAAGAATAGGAGATTTAAAATGTTAACGAGAACAGCAATATATAGTTATGTTAAAGAAAAATATGGAACAAAACCTGAAAATATATTTGAAAAATTTCCTAATTACTCTGTCTTAAGACATTCTAGCAATTCAAAATGGTATGGATTAATTATGAACATTTCTAAATCAAAATTAGAAATGGATAATAACAGAGAAACTGATGTTATTGATCTAAAAATAGACCCTGAACTGATAGGATCATATTTAAAGAAAACGGGAGTTTATCCTGCTTATCATATGAACAAACAAAATTGGATATCTATAGATTTAAATTCTGATATTCTACCTGATGAAATATATAATCTAATAGATCTCAGTTTTAAACTGACAAATTAAATATTTACTGACAATATTCTACTCATTAGCGCAAAAAAATTAAAAGTATTTTGCGCTTTTTTAATGTCATGCTATACTTGTGTTTGTATACTGCAATTTAGTTATGAAATTTTATGAATAGGTTAGAATATCTAATGCTGGAAATTATTTAAGTGAACAAAAAGTAACTTTAGAAAAATTTTGGTGCTAAAATTATTTTAGATATAAAAAAATCAGGTGTAGCTGCTCTGATACAAAAGAATGGACTATTTTTATTCAGTCCATAAAATGAAAGTACTAGATAAAAATTGTCTTACTTATTGAGTGCTGATCATAAAACAATAAAGTAGCCCTCAATATCTAATTCATAGATAATGAGGGCTACTTTGTAATGTTGTCTAGTCATGCGTATTAATTAAATACTCTGCAAATATAGACTAATATTGTGTGTTTATTTAAAACTGAATATCAATTATTTATTTTTCTAAAAGTTATTTTAATAGCCAGAAATTGCATTACTTTATGGCGAAATCTGGTAGCTAAATTTTTTGGAGCATGGCAAGACTCGATGTGACCATTATTATTGCAGTATCATGTTCATAAGTGTATCACTTACTCATTTTTTAAATATCCTTTTTCTGATTTCTGTGAGTAAATTAAACTATTAAGGCTATTAGATACACCTATACCTATTGTTAATGATAGAGCCGAAATCATTGTATTAATCATTCCATTAGCAAATCCGATAGCATTATAAAACTTTTGTATCGATGAAAAGGCTAATCCACCCGGTACTAATGAAATTAAAGATCCCACCATTATCATTGTAAGGGGTACTTTTATTTTTCTTGATAAGTAATTACCTATAACACCTATACAGAATGCTGCAAAAAAATTTGGAACACCAATTCCAATATTAAGTTGATTTAATAAATAATATACTAACCAAGAAAGTCCACTAGTAATAGCAGTTCCTTTTAACGCCCTTCTAGGAACATTGGCAATAATTGAATATGCACTTCCAGATATAATAGCTAGTAGTGTGCTTAAAATTAAATTCATATTTCTCACCTACATAAAGTGTAAAAATTCTAATGCAGTCCATACTCCACAAGCCAATGAAACAAGTACAATCATGGCGTTTACTGAACGAACAAGTCCTGAAATAACGTCTCCCATTATAATTTCTCTTAGGGAATTTGTTATCGCAAGGCCGGGGACTAGAGGCATCATCGATCCTATTATAATATTCGATGTGTTAATTTCAAAATTAAAAATAGTGAAAAAATAAGTTATTAATCCAATAGTAAATCCACCAATAAACTCTGAAGCATATGGCGTTTTAGATCTATAAGATGTCACATAATACATCCCATAACCGGCTAGTCCAGTTATAAACATTAATATGTAATCTAAACAAGTGGATTTAGATGCTAACATAGGGGCCATAGAAACAAGCCCCGCGCTGACCAATTTACAGTAAACAGGATAATTGGTTGAATGAGATTTTATGTGATTGAATTCTCTAATAAATTCAATATCAGAAATTTCCCTATCAGTCAGTCGTCGGGATAGCGTATTTATCTCATCAACGGTTTGTAGATTGAATCCTGCTGTCTTGGCCTTAACAACTTTTGTATTCGTTCCATTTTTTTCAGTTACAAAAACAGCAGTTAAAGTGACATAACAATCGACTTGAACTCCTAATTCTCTACCAATTCTTTCAACTGTATCTTCGACTCGAAAGGATTCTGCTCCACCCATTAATAATAGTCTGCCGATATCGTCTAAAATAATCAAGATTTCACTGTTACTCATAATTAGTCTAAATTAAAATAATTAGCAACTACTATAGCAACAGATTTTGAGGCAATCAAAATACTATCTTCATTCATCATAAATAATGGACTATGATGTGGATAGTTCCCTCCATCTTCAGGTTTTGCCCCTATGTAGAAAAATGAAGCCGGAACTTTTTGCCCATAATAAGAAAAATCTTCTGAAGGACTTTGAGGACCTAAATCTAATACCTCCTTAATTTCAGGAATATTTTTATTTTTGATGGCTGTAATAATATTATTCGTGAGATCTTCATCGTTATATAATACAGGGTAGTTATCATCATAATGCATGTTAACAGTTACTCCAAAAGTAACCTCCAGTCCTCTAACCATTTGTTCAATTTGTTTTTTTACCAAGGATCTTGTAGATTCTTTCATCATACGAACATCACCCTTGAGCTTTACCTGATTATTAATTGCGTTGTAGCTACCATCACCCTCAAAAGAACCTATGGTTACGGTCGCTGTATCAAAAGGATCTACTCGACGAGATATGATTGTTTGAATTTCTGTAACAAAATAACTAGCAGCTACGACAGCATCGTTAGTTAATTGAGGCATAGAAGCATGTCCACCTGCCCCAGTTATAGTAATATCAAAATTAGATCGTCCAGTTTGTGATTCTTTAGTGTGATAAGCAACAGTACCAGTGTCCATACTTGTCATAACATGAACGCCAATAATATCGTCAACATTATTCAATGCACCATCTTCAATCATTCCTTTAGCTCCACCCGGAGCTACCTCTTCAGCAGGCTGATGAACAATTCTAATCGAACCAGGGATTTCATCCTTAAATTTAATTAATTCACGAGCTAATACCATTAAGTATGCAGTGTGTGCATCATGACCGCATGCATGCATGACACCTCTATTATTTGATTTAAATGGTAAATCATTATCTTCAACCAGAGCTAATGCATCAAAATCAGCACGAATTGCTAATTTTTTGCCAGGTTTGCCATCATTAATATCTACTATCAACCCATAGCCTTCACCAATATTAGTGACATTACATTCTAACCCATCATAAAAATCACGAATATACGTAGCAGTTTTTTTTTCTTGAAATGAAATTTCTGGATATTTATGAATGTGACGTCTAATTTGGATCATATCTCCTTCATACTGATCCAAATCGTTTAAAAGTTTATTTAATAAAGACATGTTGATTTCTCCTTCTATAGAATTTCACATATTCACTAATATAAATTATAATAACACCAAAATGTACTGCCTAATGTAAAAAAGACCTTATATTTGGTTCTCATACTAAAAAAAAGGACTATTTTTATTCGGTCCGTGAAATGAAATTAAAGAAATATTGTTATGTCAATTCGTTATTCACAAGATTTAAAAGATTCATTGGTTAAACTTCGCCAAGAAGGCCGTTCAATTAAATCATTAACAGAAGAATCTGGACCATCAAAAGATTCTATTGCTATTTGGGTTAAACAAGCTACCCCAATCACGATGGATCAGTCAAAGACTTTAAAAGACGTCAAGCAACTAGAGAAACGTCCCGATATTTTGGAGGAAGAAAACGAAATTTTATCACGCACAGCCTGACAGACATTGAGCGACCATCTTACTAGCCAAAAAAAGTCCGTAAAGTAGGACTGTCACTAGTTAACCAAATTTTATCACAAGGATACGCACTTGTGCCTATTTTAAGTGCAATTAAAGTCAAACCTAGTACCTATTACAACTGGCGCCATAGACTGTCCAAAAATATCTGAGTATATGACACTCAAATTGATGCGTGAATTAGGGATTAAATCCCGCGTGCAAAAACTTTATCACCAGCCTAAAACTGTTGTGACTGTCGATCAAAAGCCTAATCTGATTAGACACTTGCATGATTTGAGTGGTGTTTGGCAAATAGATATCAATTGAATTCAGTTGGCTAACCACAGATGTTTTTTTGCGACCGTTTTCGAGCCTGAGAAGAGAAGAATATTAGGTTATAAAATTGGCGATGCAATGACAGACGAACTAACCACAAGTGCTGAATTTAATATCAAATGTCAAAAGTATGGTTTGAAACATTCCTATTCACTCAAAGTACATCCTTACGATAATAGCCATATGAAAGCGTTTCATTCAATATTGAAGCGTGAAGATGTTTATTTGAAGGCATACCAAACATTAACTGAAGTCCAAGCAGTCATTGGCTGGTATATCAATTTTTATAATCGCAATTGTATCTCAAATGTTGACTAATTAACTGAATAAAAATAGTCAAATTCATTGACTTCTGAGCAACTTGAGTAGACAAAAATTTGTTAAATCAAAATTTTTTCTTTGAATGTTAATTTCCGTACTCCTATACTATTTGCTTTAAAACCATGATTGAAAAGAATAATCAATTGTTCTTAGTAATATATCCAAATTCATTTTAAATAAAAACTTTTTCTAAAAATCACTCAACTATTTTACGTTGATTCCTAAATCAACAATCATAATTGTTATATGATTTCAGTCATTATTTGTGTAATCATTATTGAAATTAACTTGCAAGTGGTACATATTTTTTTAGTTGCTATTTCTAAAATATTTTATCGAAAAAATACGAAGCAATAAAAATAAACTCGATAATTTTTGTAACGACAAGTTGATACTTTTGGTGAAGCTCTTATTTAGCTGAAATGAAATAGATTTTTTAGTAACTTTGTGCTGATCCAGTTGCTTCGTTTTTAACAATAAATAGTCAATATACTTAAAATTTCGGATTTAACTATCAATTAATCCAAAATATTCACCGAGCTAATCAACCTTATTAGTATAAAAGTCTCAAAATAAAATGTCACTATCTTATGAATATTAAAACGCTTATGATTCTTATTTTTTTTCAAATATTCATCGAATACGACTTAATCTTTCTATTCGAACAGTCTACGATGTGCCGCTGAAAAGTGAACCCCAATTTTTCATAGAACATATTAAGTTGCGTTTGAACGTATATTGTTTCCCATTTGAGGCTGTTAGCTTCCAACAATGCGCTAAGGACAATTTTTTTTGCTACCCCAATTTTTCGATAATTTGGTAATACATATAAGGTACTAAAAAAGTGAACTTCAGGAATTTCAGAAATATCTTTTTGAGTCAAGGCACCCATTCCAATAACGTCGTCATCATCGAAATCGAGTATAACACGTTCATTTACGAAAAAATCGTTCCGCATTTTTTGTGCTAAGAAATGTGCACCTCCCCAATCAAATCTATCAATTTGATTTGTATAATCAGCCCAAATTAATTTACTCGTATTAGATTGTGAAATGATCTTAATTGTTATCCCACATGTCTCTCATAACTATTATTTTTAAAATCAAGTATTACCTAATAAAGTTTTTGACAAATTAAGTCTTATTAGGCCAAAATACTTCTTATGCATAACTAAAAAAAATTTGAAATAACGTTTAATACTGCGACTAATTATACTATTTTTACTTCACTTACGAAATATTATTTATTTTTTTTAATATGAAATTCTATAACATATTATTATTTTTCGTATTTTGAATAAGAAATAGCAGATTGTCAATCTCTATAGTTTTTATAAATATATCAATGTTTAGAATACCATTGTTTTTTTATTTGAAAACGCTTACAATTATAGTTAAATAATGAATAAACATAGGAGAACTAAACATGACAGGATTAAAAATGCCAAAAGATTTTCTCTGGGGCGGTGCGATTGCTGCTCACCAAGCTGAGGGTGCTTGGGACGTTGATGGTAAAGGCGTCTCGATTGCCGATGTATTGACTGCCGGTAATGCCACGACGCCACGAACCATAACTGATGGTGTGATTGCAGGGGAAAATTACCCCAATCACCACGGCATTTATTTTCATGACACTTACAAAGAAGATTTGGCATTGATGGCAGAAATGGGGTTCAAAGCTTTCCGAACATCAATTGCCTGGACAAGAATCTTTCCAAATGGCGATGATGTAGAACCCAATGAAGCTGGACTTCAGTTTTACGATGACATGTTCGATGAGATGAATCGTCTTGGTATTGAACCCGTCATCACACTCAACCACTTTGAAATGCCTTACCATTTGGTAACGGAATATGGTGGTTGGCGCAATCGTCGTTTGATTGACTTTTTCGTAAAATACTCAGAAACGGTTCTTAAGCGTTATCGCAATAAAGTTAAATATTGGATTACGCATAATGAAATATCTAACCAGGCTAATATCAATGAAGCATCAACGGTACAAGATTTTCTTGTTTGGACAAATTCTGGTTTGCGATACGACAAAACGGCCACAATCGCAGAACGTATGGCAGATATGTACCAAGCTGGCCATTATGAATTAGTAGCTAGTGCCAAAGTGGTACAACTTGCGCACCAAATTAATCCGGACTTTCAAATTGGTGCGATGCTAAATGTATCACCAATTTATCCAGCTACGCCATTACCGGCAGATATGTTAGCAGCTCAAAAGGCTGAACAATTGCGAAAATGGTTTAGTGATGTGCATATTCGCGGGGCATATCCATCAGAGTTGGAAGCTTTATTTGAGCGAACTGGTTATCGTTCAGATATTACAGATGAGGATCGACAAATTTTAAAAGAGGGTACTGTTGATTATTTGAGTATTTCATATTATTCGACCTTTGCGGTTAAAGCAGCTGATGGTAAAACACCGGCTTTAGATGATCCAAGTAGTATTGAAAGTGTCAAAAACACACTGATTCCCGCGTCTGATTGGGGATGGACAATTGATCCTGAGGGATTGCGCTACACATTAAACCAACTGAATAATTTGTATCCAAATTTGCCTATTATGATCGTGGAAAATGGTTTTGGCGCCTATGATACCGTGACAGCAGACGGCAGTATTCATGATGATTATCGCATTGCTTATCTGAGTGCACATATCGCTGAAGCGGAAAAGGCTGCCATTATTGATGGTGTGAACCTGATTGGCTACTTGTCATGGGGACCAATTGATATTGTCTCAGCTGGTACGGGTGAGATGAGTAAACGCTATGGCTACATTTACGTCGATCTAGATGATGAGGGGCATGGCAGCGGTAAGCGCTTAAAGAAAGATAGTTTCAATTGGTATCAAAATGTAATAAAAACACAAGGAGAAGATCTATGACAGCACTGTCAATTCTTTCAAGAAAATGACATTCAGCATGTGCCTTAACTCATTTTATAACTTTTGTTGATAATTAGAATGTACTTGAATCTGATTAAACAAATTATCTCTTATTTCAAGGGATGACATACTGATTCTTAGTATAATTATCACTATTATATTTCAAACTAAGGAGAATTCCTTTGAATAATTTTATTAATAAGAATATTTTGCCGCCAGTGATGAAGTTTGTTAATCTAAAACCAATGGTCGCCATCAAGAACGGTATGCTTTATCCAATTCCATTTATTGTGATTGGTGCCATATTCCTGATTTTAGGTAATTTCCCTTATACACCAATTGCTGATGCCATTTCAAAATCCGGTTTGTCTGCCATCTTTATGCAGGCCTATAACGGTTCAATGGCTTTAATGGCGGTATTTGCTGTATTTGGTATTGCATATTCTTGGGTTCATGATGCCGGTTATGAAGGTGTTTCGGCAGGATTATTGGCAATTGTAGTTGACGTTATTTTGCAACCAGACACAGTGACAAATGTTACCGATTCAGCGGGAAAAACTTCTACGGCATGGGTCGCTAGTAATGTGATTGACAAGAACTGGCTCGGTGGCAAAGGCATGATTGTCGCCATTATTGTCGGTTTGCTGGTCGGCTGGATATACACATGGTTTATGAGAAAAGGATTCACGATCAAGTTACCAGAACAAGTGCCAGCCAACGTTGCAGCTTCATTTACGGCTTTAGTGCCTGGCGCTGTGATTGTGTCAGGTGCCACAGCTGTTTATGCTTTCTTTAGATTGGGACTCAGTACAACATTTGTTGAGTGGATTTATAAAGCGATTCAAACGCCACTTCAACATGCCACTGATGGTCCAATGGGCGTTCTCATCGTTGCCTTTTTACCAGTATTTCTTTGGTTTTTTGGTGTTCATGGTTCAACAATTATTGGCGGCATTATGACGCCACTTTTGCTAGCTAATAATGCTGATAATAATGCATTATACAAAGCTGGTAAATTAACGATTGATAATGGTGCACATATTGTGACGCAATCGTTCATGGATCAATATATTACTGTAACCGGTGCAGGACTCACAATTGGTTTAGTCATATTTATGCTATCACGTGCTAAGTCAACTCAAATGAAGACACTTGGTAAATTGGAAATTGTGCCTGCGCTATTTAATATCAATGAACCAATTTTATTTGGTGTCCCATTGGTGCTTAATCCATTGCTGGCAGTACCATTCATTTTGACGCCTTTGCTTTCCGGAATTTTGACTTATTTGGTAATTAAATTTGGCATTATTCCGCCGTTTAATGGGATTTATGTTCCATGGACAACACCACCGATTATTTCAGGATTAATTGTTGGTGGCTGGCAAGGTGCTGTTTGGCAAGCTATTATGCTATTGATGACGATTGCTAGTTATTGGCCATTTGCTAAGAAATATGATCAAATTTTGCTGAAGCAAGAAAATGGTGAGAGTACGGCGCAAGTAATACAATAAGACTTATTTATCGTAGGCAGCTTCGGCTGCTTTTTCATTCGGAGGAGGACAACATGATTTTAACAATAGATATTGGTGGGACTAGTGTGAAATATGCCGCCGTTACAGATGGCAATTTGGGTAAAATTTCATCCTTTGAGACGCCTAAAACTTGGGATGAAATGGTGAATCAATTGCGTGATATCGCGCAAAATTTCACTGATATTGATGGCGTGGCAATCAGTGCTCCGGGGGTTGTGAAATTTAAAGATGGGTTCATTAGCGGTAACTCCGCAGTACCCTACATTCATCATTTTCCCATTGTCGATACTTTGGAAAAGCTATTCAAGGCGCCTGTCACAATTGAGAATGATGCTAACGCCGCCGGCTTAGCAGAAGTCAAACAAGGTGTTGCAGCTGGGGCAAATTCAGCAATATTTGTGGTCGTTGGCACAGGTGTGGGTGGCGCTGTTTATCTGAATGGGCAACTCGTGCGTGGCGCACATGGTTATGGTGGCGAGTTTGGCTATAGCTTTTTTGATGGCGTTAACTCCCAGTGGAGTGTCAAAGCTTCGGCGGTTGAAATGGCTAGACGTTACAACGTGAAACACGATACTTCGCTGTCTGGGAAAGAGTTGTATGACTTGGCAGAAAAGGGTGATGGCGTGGCAAAAATAAATGTGTCCCGCCAATTAGACAGTCTGGCTCGTGGTATTTTTAATCTGATGTTCATTGTTGATCCAGACATCATTGTGATTGGTGGGGGTCTCTCACAAAATGACGATATTTTAAACGAATTAAATCAACGCGTGTCAATTTTAATTGCTGATGTCAAGGGACACATTACTGATATGCCTGTTAACATCAAGGCAGCCCAATTTGGCAATTCGGCAAATTTAATTGGCGCTTATGAAGTTTTCAAATCTTATTATAAATGAAAAAAATCTTAAGACGGGATAATAATAAAAAATTATCAAAATAAATAAACTTAAAATCTGGCACACATCTACTCAATTGAACAATGAAAAATAATAATAATTATCTAGAACAGATATTTTTATTTTGACTAGTATATTAACTTATCTAAATAAAGAAAGCGTTTACAACTATTTAAATACGTGATATTCTAAAGCTATAAAGAAAAGAATATTTAAAGGGGAAACATATCATGGCAACTAAAACAATTATGCTAGCTTGCGCAGCTGGTATGTCAACATCATTATTGGTAGCAAACATGCAAAAGGCCGCCGCAGCTCAAGGAAAGGATTACGATATTTTTGCAACTTCAACGTCTGATGTTGACGCTAAGCTAAAAGAAAAACATCCTGATGTTGTGATGCTTGGGCCTCAAGTTGCTTATATGAAAAATGAAGTTAAGGGACACACAGATGCCGCTGGTGTACCAATGGATGTCATCAATATGATGGATTATGGCATGATGAAGGGCGACAATGTTTTGAAGTCTGCCGAAACATTGATGGGAGTTTAAGATGACCGATTTGATGCAAGACGAAGCACGAATGCAAGTTGTCATGGGTCTGATTATGCATGGTGGCAATGCCAAGTCGCAAGCTTTTCAGGCAATTCAGTTGGCTAAATCAGGTGATTTTGAGGGTGCACAATCAGCAATTGATGAAGCTGATAAATCACTTAAAGAAGCACATGATGTTCAAACGGACATGCTGACACAAGAAGCACAAGGTAATCATACTCAAGTTGACTTGTATATGGTCCATGCCCAAGATCATTTGATGAATGGTATTACTTTTCGTGATTTAGCAGTTGAAATCATTGCACTCTATCGCAAATTATCTGATAACTAATTAATAACAAAATTTCTACTGTTAATTTGGCGGTTAGAATTTGTATGGAAATAGTGGTGACAGAGGCTGTTTCGTCATTAGAAATAACTCCTAACAAAATATAGATAAATTGGTAATTATCACTTTGCATTTGTGTGGTACTAAGAATATAAACTTTCTAGAGAGACGATTACTATGTAAATTATATCTACAATCTGTAATGAGGAAACACTTCACGAGGCTGGCTTGATTAATAGATACTCCCTAACTTCTTAAATCTGGCCAATATGTTATCTAATTTTTTGAAACGTCATATCATTTTGTGAATGGATGATTTGAACATCAAAAGAAATGATTTATCAAATATTGTAACTATAACTTAATTGATTGATTTCACCCTCAGCAAACCAATATTCGCATCATGACGGTAATCTAATTCATATTCTGAAGCCTGCCTATCCGGGAAATTTAAATATCAAAGACATTTTGAAAGCACAGCGAGCAATTCGAGATTGGTATTATTGTGTAAGTTTAGATGTGGTAAAATAATTAAACTAATCGTCCTCAATTTTTTTCATAAGCTATTTTTTAAATCGTTTGTTTGAAGGATAGTTTTATTGTTTATGATACAGCCAAATATTAGAGTGAGGCTCAACTTATTATTTTATAAATATGTCAGCTTCAAAGAGAAAACAACTACAAATAATATTCCTTTTATTTGTCCCGAAATGTTATTGTAGTTCACGCTCAGTAACCATCATCTTATTAAATTCGTCTTTGCTACTATTGTACATTTTTTTCAACGCTAAATTAAGAAAATTGATTATTTTTAAACGCAATATTTAGAGGAGTAGATATTTTGACTATTAAATTAATTGCTATTGATATTGATGACACCCTGCTAGACTCGAATGGAAAAATATTAGAAAGCAGCATAAGAGCTATTAGAGACTCTATTAAGTCTGGCATAAAGGTAGTACTGTGCAGTGGACGTCCGTTTGCTGGTATAAAGTCCTATTTAAACATGCTGGAAATTTCAGGTAATAACCAGTACGTAGTTGCGTATAATGGTGCAATAATTAAAAGTGCTTCTGGCAAAACGATTTCTGAAAATTTATTGGATAATTATCAATACAGAAAATTAACAGATTTTGCAAAGAAATATAATATTTCGTTTAATGTTTTAGACAATAATAGTATTATTTATACAGCAAACCATAATGTTAACAGGTTTACTGTGTTACAGGCATGGGAAAATCATGCTGGATTGTTAATACGTGAACCGGATGAATTACCATCAAATTTTATGATTGCAAAAGGATTATTTATTGGTGAAGATGAACAACTCGACATTATAGAAGAAAAAGTTTTCCAATCTTTTGGTAGTAATTTGTATGTTGTTCGATCCGCAAACAACTTCTTAGAGGTGATGCATAAAAACGTTAACAAAGGTAATGCTATAGAAATATTAGCAAAAACTTTAAAAATACAAGCGAGTGAAGTTATGGCAATTGGAGATGAAAAGAATGATATCCCAATGTTTAACTTTGCTGGAACAGCTATAGCAATGGGAAATGCTAGTGAATTAGTTAAAAATCATGCGAATTACATCGCAGATGACAACGACTCTGGTGGAATTGCAGAAGCCATTGCAAAATTTGCATTATAATTAAACATTAATACTTATACTTCACTATTGCTACACAATACTGGAAGTATTTTTTCATGAAAACATTTTGATTAAATATACTACATTTTTGACCAGTTTTGTCCATAATCGAGCTATAAAGTCCAAATGAATCTCAATAAAATGAATAAAATTAATTCAATTTATTGACTTCCAATCACTATTGTAAGGTTGAAATACTTAGTGTCAAATCACTAAAAACTATTGAATCAATGCAAGAATAATAGAAATAGGACACTAACAATGTTCGTTTAATTTTTTTAATCTAACGAAATTTAAAAAAAGAGGCTTTATTTATGAACTGGATTACTAGTAAATTTGGATTTATTGATGCGTTTAAAGAATTTTTCAAGAATTATTTTAATTTCAAAGGTAAAGAAAATCGAAAAAATTTTTGGTGGGCTATTTCAACATTATGTGTGTTTTCGGTAATTCCTACAATGTATTTGATATATATATTTATTGTAATTTCAATGAGTGTTTCAGGAGGTACTAGCTCAGCAAAAACAATAATTATGAATACCTTTTACCATGAAAAATTGCCATTGTCCCTTATATTTATGTCTATAATTGTGTTAATTATTCCCTGCATATCTTTGTACACACGCCGATTCAAGGATACAGGATTAACTGGATTAAGTTTCCTTATCCTGTTTTTATCCAGCAATTTATTCATTATACAATCTATAATAAGCCTTCAAAATTACAACATGTTATTTAGTAAGGATACCATAATGTTTCCCATTATTGGTATAACACTTTGGGCAATTATTATTATTATTATTACCATACTACCATCTAACTTTATGACAGTTAAATCCAAGAGTAAAAATTTTAAATATTTTATTCTTTAATAGGGATGAAAGGTCGTCTAAACCATGTTCAAAGCAATATACAGAGATATTGTAAGGGCATGAATAATGCGAATATGAGTAGAATCGCTTGCAAGTGATTGACAAAGTTGCTCTTATCATAAAAAAATGGACTATTTTCATTGGGTCCGTAAAATGAAAGTATAAAAGCATTTTTGATAACAGAAAAGAATGATACATTAACGCCTTTTCTAGAATTATCGGTTACCAATTTGCTTTTATTTTTGAAGGAATATAAAAATAAGCTTAGTAATTTTTTTAAAGGTTACTAAGCTTATTTTAGGTTTTTCCCATATATTACTGTCAAGTAATTTTAAAAAATATTATTTTTAGAGACTACTTTCGTCTTTTATAAATCAGTCCTCCCATAATTGTTGCTAAGATGATAGCTACAAATCCTGAGGTTTCGATAATATCTTCGCCTGTTTTAGGTAAGATATTACGTACAGCTTTTGTTAAATTAACAACAACTTGTTTCACTTCATTCTTTTCTTGAGAATTTTTATTTTCATGGTTATTATTGGTCTTACTTTGATCATTAGCTGTCCACTGCGCATAATACGTCACACCACCATTTGGTACCTTCAGACTGTCTGGCATCTTGTCGCCACCACTCTTAGCTGTATACCAGCCGGCAAACGTATAGCCATCTCGTGTTGCTGTCTTAACTTTGCTTAAGTCGACCGTACTATC
>JAEBDU010009065.1:248-11065 GCA_016802625.1 Heliconius numata | reverse complement strand
TGTGAAGAGATTGATGATCGAGTGTAATGAAGCTGAAATCGAAAGTGGTACCTTTATAAACCTTTTGTCACACTCGTATTTCAAATAAAAGGTATTTTTTTTTATATAAAATAATACATTTATAAAAATAAATTTTGGCTATATCTTATAACAAAATATTCTCAAAGAAAATTCATGTAAGCACATGGTTATGACAAATAAAAATTGAATGAACCTGTTCATAACACTTTTGACGTAAGAAAATTGAGTTCTAACCTAATTAGGTGTATTAAATATATTAAACTTAAAGTCATTATCATACGTTGAGTACAGCGAGGGAATTAGATGGTAGTAATTTGGCAACGAGAACAGCTTCTACTTTAAATGAGAACGTTCTAGAACGGTCGTATAACGTGCTACTGGCCAAGCTACGAATATACTCCAAGTCTTCGAGGGTACTAATGGAATATTAAAATAGTGTAAAACTTTCGATACAGATATCTCATTTCAACGGATGTTAAAAGTAATAAACGAAGAAAAGAGCGCTTCATGAAATTTTACTTTTATTTCAACATTTACAAGTTTTCTTTACCGATCGTTGTGTGAAGGTGCATGGAGATAGTTTATATAATTGTGTTGTTGTTTTTGAAAATAAAACAAATGAATAAAAATATTTAAAATTTAGATCGATTTACATTTATTTTTAATTTTAGTATCATTTTCGGTAGTTTAGTTTTTCAGCTTTACGCTTTTTAAAAACATTTTCCTTATTTTTCTTTAACAATATTGGACATTGATTGATGAATGCTAAAGCAAAGGGTTGCGGTCAAAATATTTAAGTGTAAAAAGGCGTCGTATCCAGATACTTTAATATTTAATCTTAATAAACGTTCTTTAGCTATGATATAAGTTCATCTAAACACTATACAGAAGGAGATAAGTATTGTATAATACAATAGAATATAATTAGAGAGACATTATTATATTTCTATAATAACAAAAATTATATAAGAGAAAATTATCTTATTAATCTGAAGAAAAAGAAAATACTGAAACGTTCATGAAATTATCTGAGAATACCCACTATTAAAACCTTCCGTTCTCTATTCTCAATATTTTTCACCTAAATTCGAGGCAAAGTGTGTTGAATTGCGTAACTCAGCGCTGTACCTTGCCTATATATAAACAAAACAAAACCATTACATTTGCTTGGCAAACTAATTAATTTAGAGTTAATACTAATGGTAATATTAATTAATAACTTATTGAGTTTACACTTTACCTCAAACTACAATCCTGACTATAACTTATAATAGATATACATTTATGTCTGGTACTTAATGTCTAGTGCATTCGAACATGGTAATATTGTATAAGCGATTAGTATTTTTTACTTACTTTCTCTTTATCTATAAGGAACTTTTTATGTGCTTTTTTAATCTTTTGGGTTCTTTTTAGGGCTCCGTTATGAAGAGTACTAATCTGTATATATAAAAGGACTTGTCCTCACTGACTGAGGTAAGACGCACGCACAGCCGTAACCGCTGATGATAGAAACGTGAAATTTGGACAGATGTTTTAAAATTTGTATGGGAAAAAAATTAAATCGGCACCGATTTTTATAAAATTTGAAATTTAGATTTTTAAAAGTATTTAATTAAATATTATCGTATTTCATCGTTTTCTAGAATTCTCCCCCTAAGGGTGCAAATAAGGGTTGAAAGTTTGTATAGATTTTTTTTTAAATCGGCACTAATTTTTATAAAATTTGAAATTCAGACTCTTAAAAGTATTTAATTGAACACATGTTTCATGGTTTATTAGAATTCACCCCTAAGGGTGCAAATAAGCAGGCGAAGCTGCGCGCGTCCGCTAGTAATTGATAAAGTTTATAATCCTGTTATAGTCATTTGTAAAGAAAGCGTTTACCAATAATTCTATATTTTTCTTGTCTAAGCTAGTCATAGCGGCAAAACCGTGTAACTGTGGTCTAAACTAACTCGGCGGAAAATGGAAAGCGGAGTGTCTTAACACGTCTCTTTGCCTACCCTGCTACATGCGGGATGTATCCCGCGTATGCGTGAAGCTGAAAATAACAATAATTAAGAGTATTTATGCTACTTATATCATACAGAACTTTGGTAATTAAGTTAACAGAACAATACGAGTATAGCGTGCAGAAGTGTATATCAACTTATAATTAATATAATATCTTAACACCGCAATGGTAGCTAAAATGAGTCATTTCAACGCGTAATTCACTTAACCGACCGCAATGCAGCCGTTACTTAGCCCGCGTATTAATGCAACTAAAGTGCTGTTACTTTTGCGAATGTTCTCCAAGATTTAGTCAATTTATTGCAGGCTTATTAGTTATGCGAGGCCGTCGTAGCACAGCGGCTGTAACGTGACGGTTGTGGGTTCGATCCCCACTCGAGGAAGTGAAATATTTATTTAACGTAAATAAATATTTCACTATATATTACACCATATATTTTCATTTCTTCGCTTTGGTGTCGAAGCAAAAGCGTGGCGTTGAGTTCTGCCCCTCAACACGCAATGCCTCCAAAGCCTGCATTCGGCAGAAAGTAGGGAACGCAGTGTCTTAACACTAGATTCCCTCTGCCTACCCTGCTGTGTGCGGGATACAGCTTGAAGTAGTTATGTTTGTGTTCTCAACTCTATTGAACCCAAAACTATATCTTTACCATAATGGAAGAACAACTCCATATTCATTATAAAAGAAGAGGCCAGTCGTGGCGCAGGAGAACAAGTGTGTAGCAACTGGTTGTGGGTTAGATATCCACTCGAAGAAGTGAAATATTTACTTAAATTTATATTTTCTATTCCGCCGCGTCCAGTTCTGCCATTCAACACGTAATGCCTCCAGATTTCGGCGCAAAATGAGGAACGAAATGGGAAACACTAGGTTCCCCCTGCGTAACCTGCTGCGTCCATCATATAGCGTGAAGTGAAGAAAACAATATCCCTAATACTGAATTAATTAAAAAAACTGAAGCAAAATTAATAAAAGCTTAACTAATTACATGTAAAATAATAAGAAAAATTATATTCAATAGTATTCACGTTTCATTGCTTTACAAAAAATAGAAAAGAAAATATTGAAGCACGGATCCCCATCTCCTAGCTAAATACGGTGTCTTTTTTATCTCATCTGCAATTTCCTGGGATGCACGCTGTATTTAATCGCTTTATTTTATACAGAGTGTGCTCTCCGTTTAAACCGAATCTACTTTTAAAACCATATTTAGTAAGTATCTATCTTATTTTGTTTTAAAATACTATTTCATTAGGTTCGTTATTTAATTGCTTTTTTTATTTTCTGTCTGTATAATGTTAAAAATATTACATTCGTGTTTCTTAATATTTATATTTTAGTTAATGTTGTGGTTTTATCATTTAAATAATAATAAACTAAAATTGCTACGGAATTCAAAGCGCACTTAACTGGCTTTTTTCCTTTTGAGGTACGGAACTCTTAAAAGAATTATTTCTACTAGAATAAATTAATAAAAATGAAATAACCAATGTAATTTGAAAAGGTCTATTTATAGAAATCAATTGAGCATTTCGTATTCAGTTTCAATTCTTTACCTAAATAAATATTTTATATTTATTATTTGTATAATGTTTATGTACGGTCAAACACCTTCATCGAAATCTTCTTCCGCCTGGTATTAATCCCGGCTATTGCCAGGGTCTGCCCTCCTACTCAACCTACTCCACTTTGCACGGTCTTTTGCGTCCTTCATCGAAATAATATCTTTTATTAAGTCAGATTAATTTGTAAAGGTATTTTCTTGAGAATTTTAAGTTTTATTAATGTAGTCGTCGGCACTTTTGTTCGCGTAAACTTTAAGACGTAAAATGGAAAATCTAGTTTTTCCCGTTTCGTAGGAAGTTATTGATCGAGAAATCCCTACCTTTGCCTAACTTACCTACACTCCCCCTTCATCTCAAATTTTAACTTTGTAAATCCAATAATTTAATCTGAACGTTGTCTATCAGTAACTCAGTAACGGAAAAGATATACGTATTTGGTAAATATACCTATCAAAAACGATATAAACTGATATAGAAAAAGCAAACTGAAAATGTTATTTAGATATCACAATGTTATTCTTGCAAAAGTATCTCGACATCAGCGGTGCATTCGAGTAGAAAATCGTGAAGAAGGGCGATAAATCTGAAGACATAAATCCATGTTTACCAAGAAAACATATAAATAAAATCGCCGACATATACTCGTAAATACGAGTGAACGTAAAATTGAATTACGGTGAAAATATTAAAAATTACAATTTTATCTGTATTCTAAATCAGTGATTAATTGCATTGTAAATTGTATAGCTAGAATGTTAGTTATTCAATAAACTTTTTTTGAATTCAGAAGTTATGTGTAAATAAAAAAGTACGAGTCGTACTCGCCCACTAAGGGGTTCCGTACCAATCTCAGGATTATAGCTCTTCGTGAAGTACAAAGTGTAAAATGAGTTAAACTTAAGTTTGCTGTCGTGTGCACTTATTTTGTATGATATGAACTAGAATTATTAGTTTTTGTCTGAGATATAGATATTTTTTTAATATTTTCGGATTTTTATTCGTCCTTCAAGTTTTTACTTCAGTTGACAAATTTTATAATTGTAAGTCTACGAGAAATATATAGTCTTTTAAGGGAGCATGGATCTAATTATTTGATATTAATTTGATGCCTCCATGCAATCACAAAATAAATGGTCTTGACAGACGAGGGCAGACAGACTAATAAAGTTATCCTATAAGGATTTCGTTTATTCTTTACAAGCAGGGAACCCTAAAATCTATACAAACATGTACATGTAGTTAACTTTATTCTGAGTGAACACGATAGTTGAGGTTTTTCATTTTTTTGAGTGGCGGAATTCAACGCCACTCTTTGCCACGTTATCAAAGAGGAAATGAAAATATTAAATCTTCCATTCCACCGAGTGGGAATAGAATCCATAATCGTCTCGCACTTGAGCCCCTGCACCTCGACCTAGACTACTGTACTTCATTAATTTTTTTTTTATTTACTTATTTAGTAATATTAGATACTCGTATTTACTTTCGCAACGATCATATAGATACAAGTTTCCCTCACTCGTAAACAGATGGTTACAAAATAACTTTTCGGTCCATGATTTATTGCGGAACTGTGACACAATTATTTACAGAACATATTTTTGTAAGAAGTTTATTTCAACTTTAAGTCTGATCTAGAGTTTGGCATTATTTCAAATACACTTATATATTAGTAATATTTTATAATCTTTCATTTGCTGTATTTAATAGAAGTAAGCGAAAAATTTTAATGAAAGACTTTGCTCTGTGCATTTAACCTACATCGAGAATTTTCATGCTGACTGGCTGGTCAAATCAATTTGTCGTTCTAACTGAATCTCAAAAACTGTTTTTTTTTTTAATATAAACGATAACCCGAATGATTTTGAAATATAATACTCAAATAAAAACTGAGAGCACAAAAAATATTTTTAGAGTTCTCAATTCCACTCTATTGTATTAAAGTGCAAATACTTCTATGCCTACTACGAAAAAAAACTTGGAATTTTTAAATCCAGATGTAGGGGGCCTCGTAAATACCTACCTACGGGTAGTAATATAACAGAGACTAATTGAAAATTAATAAAAGTAGATAGATAGAAAGTAATAGATAGATGACCAATTACAGGAATCGACATAATATAACATTTTTCTGGTATAATTAAATAAAAAATGTAATCTAAACAAGACCAAAGTGACTAACGTAATATTTATCTGGATGAGGATTAATACTAAATTGGAACTTTAAATTAAATATCTTTCGAAATATCTGGAATAATGTTGGGAACTTATCTAATAAATTAAATTAATATTTTAAAGATAGGATTTTTTGTAAGCCGATTTAGGTATATTAGAAATATGCCTGACTAGACTAGACCTAGACTTTTATTACTAAGAAATTATAAAGAAATAGATTTACTTAAAAGTTTAAGCAAAGAAGCTATAAAGATGTCAGAAAATTGTCGACGACTTATTAATTTCTTTTCACTTTCACCTTGAATTTTCAGTAACTATGAAAAAACTGATAAAGCTTATCAGATTTTATTAATACTTCATTCATAAAATTATCTCTAATCGATTATGTTATTTTAAAAATATACAAATGAATTTAATAAGTTATTATTATACAAATTATTAACTATAGAAATTATTTATTGACTTAATAAACTATTAAGCTCCTTAAGACTTTAAATACAATTTTCTATTAAGAATCTAATGAACAATATCAATTTAAACGTTCATAACAATTTACTTTTACGTTGCATTTAGAGTCGCCATAACGATCTAATTAATTTAGCTAGCTAGTGCACGGCTCCAGCCTGTATATTAATCTACTAAAGTGGAATTTCTTGTGTGTTTTTATAATAGTTTTAAATTATAAAAACGATCATTTAACTTTTAGTAGCGCCTAGCTTTACTTATTCTAGAATAAGTAAAGCTTCTATTTCAATATACAATCAAAAGAAATAGATTTTTTTTATTTTCATTGCGATTATAAAACGGTTTTCATATGTATATTTAATTGATTATTTTAATAGTAAAATAAGTAGTAATTGGAAAAAAGGCAAAGTGTAGGCTCTATCACCAGATACACATTCATCTTTTAATGAATTGGAAGTAATTACATAGAGAATGATGATGGTGTCATCAGCATTGTTAACTGTTTACTTTCAAAGGGAGTCAAAATAATTTCACTTATTGACACAGATACAAGTCGACTTATTAAAAACGTGTAAATTAATTAATATTCAACAAATATTTAATCAGATAAAAAATAGATAAAAATGTAGATTGGTCACTAGCAAGTTATGTACTTGTAGATGCTTATTGCTTGTGTTATCACAGCAGAGAAATAAAAGCTTCACGCTGCACCCTGCACATCTGCACATCTCTCATCTTTTACCTCTGCTGCATATCCAGCAGAGTAGGCAGAGGAAACCTGGGGACCTAATATTAAGACACTTCATCCCCATTTCGCCATTACCCATTTATTGAAGAAATCTAGAGGCATTGCATGTTGAATTGGGACACTAAGCAAATATAAATATTTCACCAAAATTTCATTTCTATATAAATATAATCATGAGTAAAAAGTTTCCTGCTCTTCGGGCTGTATATCCCAGGCCTGTTTGATTCGTACAAAATGTAGTACAAATGTGAATCTAAATTGAATAGCAAATAGGTTTAATACATTACCTAAATTTCATTTCCGCGTGCACTAATTGGGCTGTGTGTTGAGTCGAGAGCTGGCTGATTATCACGTCACACCTATAAAGGCTTTAATGGATTTAGTTCATATTATTTACTGTTTTTTAATTCTATTCATTAGATAGGACTTTTGAGTTCGTTAGCTTGTTTATAAATAAATAGAAAAGGTGTACTTTAAAAGAAAAATATATATTTTGTATAAATATAATATGATAGAGAAACATTAAAATTGGATGATGATGATAAATGACTTTAGTTTAGCAAGAATTGTATTAGAAAAATTACAATATTTTAGGTATTTCGTTTAGTTATTAAAAGCAAAGACTCTAAATTTAAAACTATTATAAGATTATTTTTAAAAAATCTCTGGTTTTAATAGATTTAGTTCATATTATTTACTATTGAGTTCGTTAGCTTGTTTGTAAATGAATAAAAAAACGGTACTTTGAAATAAAAGTATATTTTTTTCTAGTTTATTCAGATAATTGACTGTGTCTATAGCTTTATGCTTTAATTATTTTAAAAATATGATAATGAAATATCAAAATTATAGTGAGTTTAGTCTATTAAGAAATGTAGTAGAAAACTTTGCAAAATGTTAGGTATAAGTTGAGTTATCAAAAGTATTAAAGAGCTTAAATTTATAATAAAATTATTACAAAATTAATAACTTAGTAAAGGATTTTATTTTAAAATATAAACATAAAATCAAGCTTTTTTGAACAAAAGTTAGATAACTTTAGACTAATTCTAAAGTTGTCCACATACATATATTTTGAAATAATTCAAAATAAATATAAATATCCATCGCAGGTTCCAACAATTTAGATGAAAAATATTTCCATTTATCACGAAAACATCTCTAAGTAGAAATGAAAGTTTCCACAGATTGCCAGGATTTATCGTCGTATGTGTCCTCGCGTAGCGACTTAGCAACTTAGCGAGGTTCCCTAAAACTTTTAAAATTCTTAACACATTTATAAAATATAAAGAAGAGAGCTGTAACTTTAGATTTTATATTTTATTTAACAATTATTTATAGTGATATAGATTTATAATAGATATTTAGTTCAAACGAATGTATTCTACCTTCTATAAAATAACAATAAACATAGATAGATATGTAGCAAAGATAATTCTAAAAATAACTTCGTATAAGTGTAAAAGATTGTTTGTATAATCGAATAATAATAATTGTTTACTCTACTACTAATAATTATTAGTTATAGTTTTAGCAGTTTGACCTTTTTCTTTTTTTAACCGACTTCTGTAAGAAAACGAGGTTATCAATTCGACTGTATTTTATTTTTATTTTTTTTGTTTTGATCCTGTCTACCTGCCTATGGGCGGGGTGCCCATAGGCAGGTAGACAGACCCAGTGTCCAAACACTTCCGTTCCCTACTTTCCACCAAATTCTTGAGGTATTGCTTGTTGAGTGACGGAATTCTACGCCAAGCTTTTGCTTAGTTACCACATACAACGAGGAAATAGAATATGAAATATTTCATTCCACCGAGTAAGAATTGAACCCATATTCCTCACAGTCACACATCTATCCCTGGACCACTACAACCTGTATTAGATTCAGCAAGCATAACACACTTACACTTACTTACACCATACAAACACATTGAAAAATGAATTGAACTCAGAACCATCACGAGAATTACGCAAATTAGAGAATAACGAAAAGCTAATTAGGAACATGAAACTCTACCGCAAGTTAAACAAGGAAAGGCAGAGAGGGGCTCGTGCGAGCCGGGCGTGTACCAAACGAGTTTGTAATTACAATTACACAAGAGCCACAGTAGACAACTTGATGTGTTCAGCTGATGAAAAATATTAGTTGTTGGAGCGAAATGCCGCTTTTTAATTTTTTTTTTTATAATCAACTTCCCGCTGTATCCCGCTTATAGCAGAATAAGCAGAGGAAACGTGGTGCTAAAACACTCCCTTCAGCATATTCCGTCGAATTTACGAGGCATTGCGTGTTGAGTGACGGAACTCAAAGACGAGCTTTTACCTCGGTGCCAGAGTGAAGAAATGAAAATATTAATTAGTAATAATTAATTCCCCCTGAGTGTGGATCGAACCCACAACCATCGTAGTACAGTTACCCCTACACCTCGATGAACTCGGTGTGAATATAATTACTAATCTATACTAATATAATAAAGCGGAAGAGTTTGTTTGTTTGTTTGTTTGTTTGAACGCTAAGATCTCTGGATCTACTGGATCGATTTACTTTGTTTTTGTTTTGTATGAAAGCTGCATTCTTCAGAAGTGCTATAGGCTATATAACATCACTTTACACACATGTACTAAAAAATTAAAATACTTTCTATTTTGACATGCAATTTATTCTGCCATGTTAATAACAACCGTCGCGTCGCTACGCAACCGTTACCGCGACATGTTGATATTCATCCTTATGAAAATAAATATAATAGTCACTTTTAGCATTTTATCTAGATTGAAATTATAGTTTACTGTATAACTATTGTAATAAATAATTAAGGAGATGTCACTGATTCGAAATGACCTAGCCTTCGGGCGGCATAGTACGAGTATGACCGACGCGAAAATATTCTTATAGTTCAAGCAGGCGTAGCCGCGTCCGGGTCCACTAGTATATATATAAATATACAAGCACCCAATCGAGTGGATTCAGTTAAATAATTAATTCAATATGTAAAAGAATCGTCCAAAATAAATAGCGAGCGTTACCGATCGAGTTCACATCAACATCAGGCTAAAAGGAACCGCAGAAAGGCGATACACATTAATGTTTTACACCCAAAAGCTTTTAGCTCCTATATTTTGGGCGGCACGTGGTTTACAGCGTTACAAATTTTTATAGCGCCCATTCACGCTACGTACATACATACGACAAAATTTATTTATGTATATTGTATATATATATCTATATATATAAAATCGAAAGGTCACTCACTCATCACGAAATCTCAGAAACTACAAGTGCTAAGAATCTCAAATTTTGCATAGGAGTTACTTATAGGACGTAGGTACTCGCTAAGACGGGAATTTGCAATATTCGACTTCTAAGGGGTTGTTTTTGGGGTCGAAAGTTTGTATGAAACTTCGTTACTACAAATGCTAGGAGTCTCAAATTATGCATAGACGTCACTAGGACGTAGCCATGGAGACAGAAATTAATAATAACATAGTTCACGCGGGTGAAACCGCGAGCGGGCCGCTAGTATATATATGTCGGAATTTGTAGTACTGAGGTGGTACCGGAACGCCAGCGCCATCTATTGGCGCTCGACAGAGTTAGTGTTATGCATCTGGCAACGATTGCCCTCTTGAGATATTGTTGTCGCGAGATTTTAAGTCAGGGTTTTACTGTAAACATAACTGTGACTGACATTTTGTTAAAAGGGAATCTCTGTGTAAATTCAGTGAATAACGATAGTGTTGAGAGTTGACTTTGACTGACATCTCAGCTGATATTACTGGTAGTGACAAATCAAAACTTTTAGAAACCTTAGGTCGATATTCAGAA
>JAEBDU010008956.1:1011-13961 GCA_016802625.1 Heliconius numata | reverse complement strand
CCCACAAACAAATATCGGACAGATATTAGTCAGGACATCCTCTGGATGGACCAGATGGTCAGGACCAATATGGAGCAATAACTGAAATTATTTATAAAGGAATTATATGTATTTTTTTAATGTAACGCAGATAAACAATATTTATATTCCTTTTATCATATTGCATTTCTTCAATTCAATCACATATTTAAAGTTGAATTTGATAGACTATAAATACACAGTACAGTTTTTAAATTACTTCGTAAAAAAATTAAAATGTATGTGTATGTTTATTTTACATTACTAAAATATACCTCCCAAAAGCTATTCCATAATAAGATTACAATAAATACAAATATAAATAACATTATAAAATATATGAATGTAATTTTAAGTAATTATCACACAAAAGTACTTTTGGCTTGAATTCAAGATAGACTATAAATAACAGAAGTATATAATTTTATTTTATAGTATCATTTACACTTTTACTCCCTAAATATCAAAAGATTAACAGCCCCGTGTATATTTTATAAATGCATAAACCTTTCATTTTCCGGAGTATTTCACGAGGGTTCTACAAATCCCCAAAATGGTTTCGTTTGATGATCAAACATGCCAATTCAAGACTCAAGCTCGAGTTTCCATTTACCATCGAACCATTGTATCGATGTAAGCCTATGCCTTTACAAATGTTAGGAAACGTAAAATGTTTGAAAATTTTCATTGTATAAGAAGCTGTAAAATAATTGTATATAACGGTACTTACAGGTTAATATTGACCGTCTACAAGTGTGCTGCACCAATACTCTGTAATAATTATATGAGATGTGATCATGTATGTAAGTTCATCTAAGGACTATTTTTTTTCTTTTAGCAATATGTGTAGATAGTACTTTAAAAAAAATCTATGTTATACATAAGTAACCTGATAAATAAAATAAATATTTGATAAGTACAAGAAAATTATAAAGTGAAAATGTATTTATGTATTATTTATAATTAATTATTGCAACGCTATGATTTAAATGTTTATTTTGTAATCTCCGCATCAAATATGATTAAAAAGGACAGATTGTGATCATACGTATTATCCCAGTCGAACGAATATTTTTTTATATTTTACTTTAACCCTAGATAGATAACCATATTTAACTGCACCTTGGTATAATATTAGCAGATGATATTCTTCCACTTTTTCAGCCATTAGTAGCTGTCCAACAATGATCGTTTTGCTTCGAAGAGTTTGATCCTGTGGCATGACAATTGTTATATTACGGCATACTTGGCGAAGCACTTTCAGAAGTTTCGGGGTTATTTTCAGACACATCTTCAGTATGCAATGTGTTTACCACTGCTGGAGTACTCACTTCATAGTCTACAGCATCACTCTGTACTACATCTTCTAATAAATTGTCTTCCGTTTCACTGTCCGACCTCTGAATCTCTGCATCGCTCGTGTTATGCAACAATCGACTGATTTCTGCATCGTTTATGGGATTATGTGACGTCATTATGTTTTTTTTTGTCGTAAGCTGTAACACGTAAAAAAATATGTACATTTATTCTCAAAAAAGTCGCAATAACACATTTTCCTAAAAATCTAAAACTAACACTAAAGATAACCATACGTCATTTCGACGTATGGTTTACGCGAGGTAGGTAAATATTGAAGAGCGATACGGGTGTGTCCTGCAAGCTCCTACGGTCCACTGAGTTGACAGGAACGGCCAGTTTAGTAACGCGAAAAACAAACGAATTATATCGATTTTTCAAAATCGATTACGTCGATTCGACGTAGGTTATCTATCTAGGGTTAATTAAAACGACGAATAAAATAAATATACGTATATAATATTTAAAATAAAAAACATCATGCTTAAATATGTAAGTCAAGCTAAATTTAATTTAAAGATAAAATCTTTTAAATAAATATTCTACAGAGATTTTATCCCAGAATTTCTTAACTTCAAAGATACAGATCACGTTCTATTCGCATAAACTTCTCGTCCTAAGTTAGAATTTAATTATTTCTTCAAGTTTATTTAGGAGGACACAAATCAGTCACTAGTTCCAATCCTCTCCACCATCTTTAGCTGAGTTGGTCGGTTCTATTGAAGTCTTCATTATTACTTTAACAGACGATTTTCTTAAGTTTTACTTTCGAGTAACCTCACTCGAAAGCAAGCGTGATCAGGGCGAGTATAATTTTGTCATTAGTTGAGTATATTTTTTTTATCCCGCGTCAATTTCATCATTTCCTATATACAAAATATGTAAAAGCTGTACCATTAAGTCCACAGTCCATGCAAATGACCTTAATATTTTAACATTGTTAGACAGAATTATTATTTTCATAATGTTTTTATTATTTTATTTACCATTTAAAATGCAATGTCTTGAATGCGGAAGGCGGAGAATTAAGTTTCTTGTCACTAGGCTCTCTTTGCGGATCCTGCTACTTGGGACTATGCAACCGAACTCTGGATACTGTACTCACTATGTTATAACGAATAATGTAAATAAATGTATTGAATTTTTGGATTACACTTGTTTTATTTCATAAGTATATTTTATATATTTTTTTATTTTAACAGTTCCTGGCGTAATTTTAAATTATAAAACTAGGGTACAGAATTGAGTATAACAGTAGTTGTATTGTGTATCTTTAAATATATTTTAGTTTTGAAACTAAATTCATGAAATGTTTCTCTTTCAATACTTTAACAAACTCCGATATGATCCATTCGAGAATATGGAAATTAGCAAAAACAATAAAAAGTTGTAATCCCGGCACACGTTTTACATTAAATCTGTGATCTGATCAGAAAATTTTCCACTTTATAAATCTGCACTTCCTCAACCGCACTAAGTACGTGACCGCGCCTAACCACAGCTTGTACTAGCAGCCCCTTAAGATATGATCCCTACTATAGGGACATATGTACGGTATGGATAATATAATAACCATTTTACCATCATTGTATTATTAAAAAACCGATCAAGTGTGAGTTGGCTTTGCCCAACGAAGATTCAGCCTCAATTTCAAGACTGTAGTTCAACGGCTATTAAGTAAACTTCTACCAAGTTAAGGCAGTAAGAAAGAACTCTGTTACAATGGTAGTTTATAATTTCAAATATTTCAAAAAAATTATAGAACTTAAATCTCTCATATATTTTAATAGAAAAAAATATAATCGCAATTTCTAAAACTTAAAAGCCCCGAAGCTGAACTTGTATTTGAAGCGACAATGTAATCGATACTGTCGCGCGCTCAGAGATGATCACCGATGTTTTCTAAGATTTAGTCCTTTGTAAGTCTGCTCAAGCATCCTCAACTAACAATTCGTCTCTGTTATTAAAACTTTTATATTAAAAAAGTTATTTTATTTTATTTTTACAATAAATACGGAGTTAACGATGAAAATTGAAGTACATGATCTAAGACACTTTTTTTATTAAGTTTTTTTGTCTATTTGTTACACTAGCCAGCTCGGATCGAGTTATATTGGTAATACTCAGTACTATAATTTACATATATTTATATTGTCTAATCTTTTCATTTTAATTATTTTATTCATATGACTGGATTTGGGAAACATCTATTATAAAATCTTCCACGTTTCCCAAATCTCACGTAGATAATCATGTATTATAGTTATTTTTAAGCTTTCGCGATACAACATCTCGTTGATCATAAAATATTTGTTTCGATATGAATATGAAAGTACGCGAATCTCGTTCATGAGACTACTATTAACCTGTTCAATGCCGTCTAATCCACGATTATTTAACAAAACTTTAAATAGCGCCAAAAATAATTATGTTTGAGGTCCGGAAGGATTTTGACAACATATTCGTACTTGAAAAATTTACCAACAACCTTGGCAATGGTACTTTTATTCTTTATTGTTTTCCACTATATCCGCTATTTTATAAGAGCGCGGAAATGTAGATTATTTCAATGAATCCCACTTGTACCGCGTTCGCAATTATGACGCGTACGTATAAATGTGGCATATATATGTGACACCATACGATCAAATGCTCCCTGAACGAATGAATATTTTAATAAATATTAGCATTCAAAACAATAAAACAGTAGTACATAATTACATGCGTACGGCTTGTGAAACCAAATATTGATAACGATTTCAAATATGTTACAGTTTAATATCTGGTTGAAATTGCGTTACGTTACCACGAGTAACAAGGATTAAGCAGAATCTGCTATAATCGAATGAGGAAGCGACACGAGAACCTGTGAGAATTTCAGCATTAAATTACCGCTTACTTACATATTATATATGTAGTCAAACTAAAGTCTGTGACAAGAAATTTAATATAACACTGGTTACAATTTAATTTTCATCGGTTCAAGTAGTTGTATTCACCCAAAAAAAATTCTTATATGTTTTTTAATAGTATTAAAAAATATTTGTGTTCGTTCTGGTGTCGAGGCAAAGAGTGGCGTTGAGTTTCGCCACTCAACACGCCATGCCTCATTCGGCGAAAAGTAAAGAAGGGATTGTCTTAACACTCAGGTTCCCTCAGCCTACTCTGCTGTGTGCGGGATACAGCGTGAAGCTTAAAAAAATATATAGCGTATAATATTTTATAAATATAGGTTTTGTATATGGCATTGAAAAATGTCTCAGTTTTAATCAAGAAGGTTATACAAAATAGTATATACAAATAAAAACATACCAATAAGGGAGCATGTGTAATTTAGCTCCACTGGAGTTTGATGTGATGTTTACAAAATTCAATGATGCGAAAGATACGGGGCAACGAAGCATTCATTAAAATGCCAATCAAGCATACAATGGGCGGTTGAGTTCATGTCATATTGATTTTCGATGACCGTTACTCAAAATGTGATGTTGGTTTATTTAAATAAGGACTTTTTTAATTGTCTGGTGTCGATGTTATTAATATGAAAATTTTATCTCATATTCTTTGACTGTTAGACTATACTATAAAAAATTACGTAGAAAAGTAACAAATAGAAAAAATCAAATTGTCGCTTCAATCAATTTCTTTTTAACTAGTTTCAGAAACTAGTAAATATTAAATTATATTTTAGGTAAAAACTTTATAGACACCTATATGCCTTATATATTTTTAACATATTACTGAACATAATGGCATTGTAAGTCAGTTAACGTCTATCCTCACATCGCTCGCTATATTTTGCAAACTCATCACACAAAATTGACAGTAATAAACATCCAGAAATTTTCTTTGAAGAAAATCGCTAGGCGTATATCATAATGGAGGTGATTTTTAACAAAAAACAAACTTAAGATTAAATAATATATATTACGAAATTTCAATTTTTTTCAATAAACTGTTATTCCCTAATCATTCTATACGTCATCGTCATCATTCTCACTTTAAAAAATTTCCAAATAGACATTCTTACTTGGATCATTCCGACACCAGGTTCTGAACTTCAGAAGGAAACGAAAAAACTTGCAATGGTCCTCCTCAGATGGTACTACTGAGATTATTGAATTTGAATAACATAATCCAACAAACGCCAGATGCGGCTATTGCTTTCAAGTCAATTACCCGTTTACGCTAGAATATCCTAATGCTGCACTTATTAAATGAAAAGGTCTTATTAGCTACCTTTGGACCTCTGTTATCGGATTAAGAGCTTTTATCTGCGAGTGCTCCGAGTTAATGCGAGAATTTTCGGTCTATGTTAGTTTGAAAGATCCTGGTTAATCTTTTCTGATCCTCTTAATCTTTCCAATAGTTTCCGATTGTAGGTAAAATCTTAAATGTATAATCAATAAGCATGAATTCAACGTATAAACATAAAATTTCAAGCACCAGCTTTGATGTTATACATTTTTAAATTAAATATTTAATGTTACAACAAAACATAGGTGTTTTCTCTTCAGAAATAATTGCAATAGTGGAAACTTTACGTATCGTACAAATTGCTGAGTTAAAGTCGCAAAGTCTTACTCCCATGTGTAGTGATAAAGGAATCCGCTGCCTATATTTTCCGTTAACATCGAGACGATTGCACTTTTTTTACTGAACCAAATAAAGTAAAACTGTTTTATAGTTACTTTTAATTGACTTTGTTGGATAAAATGTACGTATTCAACTCATAAGCTTCATCTTTTATTACAGCTGATTTGCTGTGTTACTATAGCTGATATCACTTCCACTTCCTACTTTCCGCCAAATTCTGAAGATATTGAGGCCAAAACAGGTAAATGAAAACAAGTAGTTAAATGAAATACTCTACCCAGAGTGCAAAACGAACTAAGAACCGTGGAAGCCAGACAGGTATTGTGCCGTTGCGTCATTGTATTTACTCTATATTTAAAAATCCCCAACATTTGCAGGATAAAATTATAATTTATATATAGCCATCACCTACGCCTCAGTTTTCTCGATATAATCCCAATATGCATGACTGAATCGGTACTCAATCCGATCCACTATATTTTCCTATAGTGTGCGGTACAAGGGCTATAATTGGTATGGACGGATTAAAAAAGAACGGAATAACATAGGAGGATTTGTTTAGGCTTCTATTTTTTAAACAGCGAGCCTGCGTCTCCGCTGCCAGAATAAAGTTATTAAAGAAATACTTTCTTCGCTAATATTTCTTTTTCTTTTCTTTATTAATGGCGCGTTTTTTTATTTGTATTTGAAATAACTGCATACTTTTAGTAATATAAGAAGAATATAATAAAAAAGGTATTAAAAATAATAAAGACTTATTTTTACCTACATATCATAATGAAAACATATAATAATAATAATAATATTAGTAGGGAATAGTGACGTTGAGCTTTTCAAACATTTGTTGTTTTACAAAAACAACAAATTTTCGACAAAACATCAATATTTTTGATTCCTAAAATCTAAAATAAGACATACAAAGATTATTTATCGCTTTGTAGTACGTACGTTCGTTGAATGTTGATCCCCATATCGCACATTCAGGGAGGATTAATATTATAACTGCCATTTTGGATATTAAAAGCTTAACTTGAACAGCGCAATGGGAGCCTGATGTCACTACGCCAATAAAGATAGTTTTATCTTCACATTGCCATATTTTAGAAAGAATGTTACTAAGCTTAATTAAAAGCTTAAGAGCTGAAGCAATGTAGATAAGTAAAAATATGTATATAACATACATGTATGTAGGTATTCTAATAAATACGTCGATATATCATCGAACTCGTGAGCTTTTGATTTTCCTCTACAGCATAATAGAGTAATAGGCCAGTTTCTTTAGTTTCTTCAAATCTTTGTTTGAACATTGTTAGTCAAACCTATCACTATATTAATCTTACAGGCTTCTAAAGCCTTAACAAATGATATCGTTGGACAACATAGAAACCGTATTCAACTTAAAAGCTATAAAATGTGACGCGTCTATTGAAAGTTTACAAACAACCAATCTACACAGATATGCGGCAACTTGCTAACTGCGAGCACGATGTACGGTAACTGCCCAAGTAAAGTTCACGAACAGATGTGAGTGGTTTTTGAATAGATAACTTAGGGCTCTCTTAACGTGTTCTTAAAGAGAATAGAAAACAACAACTGGAACTTAAAGTTTATAATAATTATGTTGACTTTAGTAAAGTTTGTGAAACATAATACATTAACGTTAGTTCGTAACTTTGAGTATGCTGCAACTATTTTGTAGCGTACAAGATACTTTGCATATTTATTTATTTTGAACATTAAAAAAATACCTAAAATAATAAAGCCCCTTCTCAATGTCAATTTTATGTTTCATATAACTGATATAAGTTAAATAAATAAAAAGTAATGTAAGTAAATAATTAATTATTATTTACATAATATATTAAGTAACAGAATAACAGACAAAAGAAATGGCTGAAAAACTAAAATTAAAAATTATTTTAAAATGAATGAGATACAATTATGATTTTACGCAAGTATATGAAAGAAAATACAGATTTTTATTTATACGAATTTAAAAATTGCTTCCATTTATTGAATTAAATTTCCGACTGACTAATAAAACGTTAAATAAATAAAAACTAACTAATCCAATATTGCCATATTTTTTGCTGACGCATCAAAATGGTGCTAAATGAAAAAGAGAGCTCGCAGTAGATTCTATCAACCTCTTCATCATATTATATGGCTTCATACAATGGTTATTGTCTCACTGATCCGCCGCAAATACTATGATGCCAATCGAGCGTGGGATGTCATTTTAATAGATATATAATTTCCTTAAATTTATATACATGTATTTAAAATTTAAATAGATTTAATTAAATTAAACGCTGAACACGCAAATTTCCTTGTAGCTATTTTTATTGATTGTTAAGTATTTCATAATGGGTCACGAATCAAAATTTGATTGTAAAAAGTTACACGTAGCTGAAGTAAAATATAACTATCAAATTTTACATAACATATAAGCTTAATTACTGGATTTTATAGGAAAACGCTTAGAATGAAAAATAGATTTGATTTATTAAAATTAAATAAAATAAATTAATAAAATTAAATCAGCTTCACGCTGTATCCCACACACAGCAGAGTAGGCAAAGAGAACCTAGTGTTAAAACACTCCGTTTCCCACTTTCAGCCGAATTCTGGAGGCTTTGCGTGTTGGGTGGCAGAACTCAACGCCGCGTCTCGACACCAGAGAAATGGAAATATAAACGTAAATAAATATTTCACTTCCTCGAGTGGGGATTGAACCTACAACCGTCGCGTTACAGTCACAACCTTATGCCGTTAAAATTAAATTAATTTTATATTACTCTTTCTGCAGATCAGACATAGATTTGTATTTCTCAGTGAAGCTCCCGCGGTCATATTGGATATATGTCACAAGTAGTAAGATGTCCCACATTGACTCTATAGTGCATCGCATGTTACTTGTCTCTGCAGTATGAAGTATGACTACTGTTTGCCCGCGGCTTATTGCTGCTCCTTGGTGGTTTATTGTTCTTGCATAACTCCACAATACAGCTGAACTACGGAAATTGAGCAATCAATTTTCTTTATTAAGAAATACGGACCAAAAAGAGAAGTTTTTATTGAACTCGCATACCTGTACAAGCTTTTATAGAAAATATAAAGTAAAAAATGCAAACGTTCCTTGCGCAAGTAGTTTGTATATGTTAAACTGCTATGTATCTAGGATACACTGAATTTTTAAAGTGCTGCGCTCAATCAACTTTAAAGGAAACTAAAGTAGACGCGAACGAGGCGGCGAGATTAAAGAGCTTGCGACTCGTTACCTTCCACTACGTGTCTATTGAATGTTTACTTATAACAATGTGGATTTCAAACATGTTTAGTATAAACATGAGCCCTAGTGGCACATTAATATAAGTATGTGTCTGTAATCTTGACGGTCTTGTGTTCGATTTCCACTAGGAGGAATTGGTAAAATTACAAAGAGAAGTATTTGATTAAATCATGGCGTCGATATCTACGGCGGCACGAATAAAACATTTTCTTTTCGAATTTTTTTATGGAAAAAGGACAAGACAAACGAGCGTTCGGGTCACCTGATGATGATCACCACCGCCCACGACCCCGTGCAGCACCAGAGGAGCTGCAGGTGCGTTGCCGGCCTTTGAGGTGGAGAGAATATAAAGTCGTCTCACAAAACAAAATCAAAGTTTGTAGTAATATAAATAATTAAACACAAACAATTCGATCCAGTTCATAGTGTTATAATTGATTAATCAGCAAATTTGAATGTGATGAATACAAACGACATTAATTTAAAGGCTTATCCCATATTATATATTAATTTCAATATCTGAGTACAATTTAAATTTGATCATAAAATTAATGAACCCACCTCAGTTGATCGCGAATGGGAATTAATTCTCAATCAAGAGTATTTTTATAAGTAGTTATAAAAGAGTAAACATTGTATTGAGAAAAGTCACTACATAATTTATATTACAGCCGCTTTTTTTTTGTATTTTATTTTTTGATATACCTACTTATTGTACGTCTTTTAAAATGGTGATTATTACTCTCCTTATAATAATAATTAATACTCATCATCTGGATAAAGTTGTAACATTAAAAAATAATATTTACCTCTTGTATTATGTACACCAGGTATTTATTCAATCAGAACAATAGGGCAGTCATACGTTTTGAACGAGCTCCTATAGTTATATATCAGTTAGTTCGTGCAATCAATATAGATGTGAGCAGTGGCGTAGCTAGAGTATTTGCTGCCCGGTGGGGCTTAGGGGACTTGATGCCCTTTAAAATGGTCTAAGGTCTAAAAAAAAACAAAGTGATCGTCGACTTTGATGCCCCTTTCCTTTTGATGCCCGGTGCGACCGCACCGCTCGCACCCCCCCTAGCTACGTCACTGAATGTGAGCTCATTTGTTCGTGAGTATTTCACAGCTCCCGCAAACGACCATAGTAATAAATTCAGCATATTATAATGGAGATCGATAGAAATTTCATTTACTCAAGTGGGAATCGAACCCACAACTTGTTGCGTTTACAGTCACACGCTGCGTCACGACTGGCCTCAAATATTTTCAATCAAATATAAAGTTTAGGATTAGCATTAGCGATATAATTTAGCACATGAAACTGTTGAAAGTGTAGAATTAAAAGTTCATTTCAGACTAATTTTAAGCGTGAATAGCTAATGGATTTTAACTCGATTCAAAAACGCTAATTTCGTTGAAAGCTCGTTGGTTTCAATGAAATTGTGACGAGTTTGGTAAAATTTGCTTCCGATAAATCGGGTCACCTTTTAATGAACTGTTTAAAATGGGGTAAAATGTACTGCGTTCTTTTCATATTTCAATTTTTTAGTTTATAAACTGTAAAAAATATACTAATTGCATTGCTCACAGCCTTTTAAATTTTACATCGTGATTGGAAATTTCAGTTGCTAACTATCCTATTTGAGTTACAATTGCCTTAGCTGCAGCCACATTTAAAATAGTATTTTACGCTTTTATTATAATTTAAGTTTTTGCATTTTCGATGCGATTATTTGTAAAAATATATGACAATTTTTAAAAAGAATATCACTATAAATGAGAGATTGATTTCACGCTGATAACTGTTTTAATATTATGAAACCACCACAAAGACATAATGTCGTTAGCTTAATCGATAGCTCCATTACCTGCAGTAAGAGTTCAATAAACATAGATTTAGTTTTTTTTACTACCTTTTTAATAAGACGATTTTTTTATAATCACCAGTTGTCTTTGATTGTCACAATCAGTTGTATAATTAAGTTAAGATATTCTACGAAATATTTTGTATTCGCGAAACTATTTTTCAGTATTCAGAAGTTATCAGATTTTATTTAATAAGTCTTTAAGCTAATCCTGTTTTAGGTGACCTGTCAACAGCATGTCTATTGTGGTCCTATCGCTTTCTAAGATGTGAATTTATAATTTAAATCGGAGATGCCTAGAACGAGAGCTTTGCCGACGGCAGTTGACGTCAGACACCGAGCAGTACTTTGTCAAAGTTCGATTAACTAGTTCCGAAGATTTAGTGGTGCTATGGCATCGGTAAAAAATATATATCTTACAACTATGTTCACTATCTTTACTAAGCTGAGATTAGTTTTAGTATAACATTGTTTTAAATTTTTGTTAAAAATATTCGGAATCTTCTCGTTCACGTCTATATTTATGATTCTCATAATTTTGAAAAAAATCTATATACATGTATTTTTTCGGTCCCTATTGGATTTGTTTATATGAGAATCGTGGCTCATTGGCACAAGTGGACGGCTAGATAAGTGACGGTAATAGATTCAATTTCTACTCAGGCTAATGACATATTTAATATTTTCATTTTCTCGAAAATTCCATGTTCCAAGAAAAGAAAAGATATAACGTACTAATCCAAGAAAAGATATAACGTACTGAGAGCTCAACGTCGCTTTATTTGCTAGATTATTAATAAGAAATAATTTGGAATTTGAATCCCGTAACTATTCCGCTACGGGGGTTTGTCATACATTTGTTAGCCGTCATATTTGAAACTATCGAGTTATGAAGACTTTAAATGTATTAAAAAAGGTTCGTGATGATTGTATTATACATAATTATATAAAGATTTTATAATTTTGAAGTCGGTGCCAAGTAAAACAAACAGGCTTAGTAATTAGATATTGTAGTAAGGGTGTTGTAGCATTAGTTGACACCGACTTCAAAATTATAAAATCTTTATATAATTATTTTTCACTTTTTAGTTCGTTGTTAGAAGTCGGTTTTTGTTTTTGTTAAAAATTAATTTATTTTACGATTTTTAGTGATGGGTAGATCTTAAAATGATGCTTCTTAAACGAGTGGTGATGGTGGTGGTAGTGGTTGTCAACGAGTGGTTGTGGTTGTCCTATGTAAAACTTTATTTAATTAGGTATTATTTTTGTGCAAAGTTACATTTTGGTATATTGACAAGAACATACATAAAAAGTATTCGAGCGAATTGAGAATCTCCCTTTTTTGAAGTTGGTTCAAAATGAGAACATCCTCTTTATTGAGGTTGGTTGAAAAGAAATGCAACGATCAGGAATCTCACCTCTGACATCAATTTAAAAAGTTTTTGCTTGTAACTATTACAGTATAATCAATTTTTTACCAAAAAAAAACAAACTTTCCAAATTTTCACCGGATCTCATAATCGGAACCTAACCAAACTTTCATCAAATTATCCTTAAAGTGTATCCTTTCAAATAAAAAAAGAATCATCAAAATCGGTTGGCGCGACATTGAGTTATTCGTCTATTTGTCGCGCACATACCTAATGCATATTTAAGACTTATGTGATTTTCTCATAGATACCATTGTCAGACATGGACCAAAAAAAAATGGGACCATTCGGGAAGCTTCACCTTTCAAACAAAAAAAAATTTTCAAAATCGGTTCACCCAGTCCAAAGTTATGAGGTAACAAACATAAAAAAAAAAATAAAAAAAAAAAA